>JALQPE010001101.1:0-29827 GCA_030407315.1 Asparagopsis taxiformis | reverse complement strand
CCTCCCCGCCATCTACAACGGGCTCGACTACCTCCCGCAGCTCTTCCGCGTGCAGTACGTGGCGGGCTTCGGCGAGGGGCAGGTGCCGCGCAACATCGTCGACATCATCGGCATGTTCGCGAGCCTCGGTCCATTCAATATTTTTGGTGATTTGATCGCGGGCGCGGGCATCGGCACGCTGAGCCTGTCGATGGATGGGCTATCGCAATCCATCGGTACAACGGCGAGCGCCACCAACGCCGGCTACGGGCGCGCGCATCAAGCAGTACCTCGACCAAATCAAGCAGCAGATCCCGCTCCTCCGGAAGTACTACAAGCGGGTCGGGGCATGGTGGTCGCCTGATGGCGTCGAAGAAGCGGAAGATCGCGCCGCCCGCCCCGCGGTTGAAGCCGATCGTCAGGTCGAAGTTCCGCCCACCGTCCGGAAGAAGGACCACGACCCGCGGGCGGACGAACTCAGCCGCCGGAAGACGCGGGCGGACTGGCGCGAAGAGGAGTTCATCAGGACCATCCGCCAGCCCGCAAGTACGTCGTGTGGCGGAAGGCCTGCTCTGCCCGTGCTTCAACCCGGAGCCGAGCAGGTCCGCCTCGACTGCCCCGACTGTAACGGCGATGGGTATATTCTACGTCCAGCCCCAGCGTATTCAGGCGCTCATGTTCCAGTCGACAAGCGGACGAGCATCTACGAGAAGTTCGGCCTCACCAGGAGGGCTCGGTCAACGTCACCGTCGAGCCGAAGTACCGCTTGGGCTACGCGACTCGCTCGAGATGCAGGATGCGGTGATCCCCATGAACGAGTTGCTCATCAAGGGAACCGTCGCGGTCGACGCTTCGAGCTACCCGCAGGCGTAGATAGCGCCCGCTCCGCATCCTGACGTTGGCGGCGCTGCTCCACAAGAACGCCGAGGACCAGCTCGTCACGGCGCAGGAAGGCATCCACTTCAACATCACGCCCGAGGGCTGGATTCGCTGGACCAACGCAGGCGACCGGCTCATCCCCGACAAGGGCGTGTTCACCATCCACTACGACTTCCACCCGGTCTACATGGTGATCTCGTGGATGCACGTCACTCGAGACGACGTGAGGGTCGCAAAAACGACACCGAGCCGCGATAGGGTAATCGCTCACCCCGTCCAGGCGATGGCGAAGCTCGACTTCCTCGTGAAACCCGAATGGCGCTACCCTCGATGGGACAGGCAGTGGCCGAGCCGAGTGGGTTCGGTCCCGGAGGAGTTCCAGACATGGCTAACGCGATGATCAGCATCAAGCTCGCACGCGGTGAAGGCAGAGATCCTCGCCGCGTTGCCGCATAGTGCGGACCGCTCGCGCGTTGTGAGGGCTCGGTGCCCGCCGCCTACGCGCAGTGGAAAGAAGCTCGCGCAGCAGCGTCTTCGCTCGACCTCGAGGGACTACATCGCGGGCCTCAGTACCGCGAGGAAGGCGACAAGGCCGTCATCGAGCTGGGCGGGCGTCTCCCAATATGGTGGAGAACGGGGGGACGGCGGCGACATGCGTCGTGGATGCTCTCGTCGTCGAAGGCGAAGCAGGGCGTCAACGCCCCTACCTCGTGATCCCGTTCCGCCACGGCACGCCGGGGACGGGCGGGCGCAACGTCGGCCCCACGATGCCGGCGCCATCCACCACGAGGCGAAGAAGCTCGCGCACACGCTCTCGCGCCCGGGGCACCGGTGCGCCAGGCGGGCGGGCACACGACCGTCCACGGGCAGCGGCTCCACCCGCACAAGGGGATGACAGCAGCAGGCCAAGGACATCCTCCAGCGCAAGGAAAAGCCCTATCACGCATCGTCGATATACCTCGGCATGGTGCGGAAGGGTAAGCACATCGCGGGCGGGAAGACCCAGACCACGGGCTACCAGACCTTCCGCACCATCTCGCGCCACACGCGCGACGCGCAGCGCCACTGGGTCCACCCGGGCATCAAGGCGCATCGCATCGCGCGCGACGTGCGGAAGTACCTCGACAAGATCGCGAAGGGGGTCATCACCTCCGCGATGTCCGGCCCCAGGGTCCGAAGGGCAACGGGACGCCGCTGTGAGTGCGAACCGCAAAGAGCGCCTGTTGAAGAACCTCGGCAAGGCAGTCGTCGAGGAAGGCGACAAGCGCTTCACCGAGCCGTTCTTCGACGGGCCCCCGCAGGCAGAGCAGCGCACCTCCATCGTGCTCCCCGAGCGCATCGTGAGGGCGCTTCTGCGTGCGGAGGTAGATAGGCTATCGAAAGAACCCGAGGAAGCTCGTCGGTTCTTCTCGCACTTCTTCGACCCGACGATGGAGGACGCAGAAGCCGAGCGAGAGGCGTACGTCCGCGCGATGCAGACCAACCCGCCGCGCGTCGTCCTCGGCTACCCGCGCACCACCGGCTCGTGGCCGGTCTTCGCCATCGTGCTCACCTCCGACGAGGAGTCCGATCAGCGCTTCCTCGGGAAGTACGTGGGCACCACCCTCCCTGACGAGAACCCGCCGGGCGGCGAAGATCAGGACTACGAGGGAGGTTTTTTCGACCAGGTGCTCAGCGTCTACATCATGGCGCAGAACCCGGATCAGACTCTCTACCTCTACCACCTCGCGAAGTTCATCCTCTTCGGCGGCCGCGACACGCTCGAGTGCGCGGGCCTCATCGACCCTAGCTATGCAGGGGAGAGCTGAACCCCGAGGAGATGTACCTCCCCGACAACGTGTTCGCTCGGGTTTTGACTATCAGATTCAAGGTCACCCAAACCATCCCGAAGCTATTGCGCTATCGCGATGGAAGGCGACTGCGCTTGGCTGGTATCTTCCGATCTGACGTTGTAGTAGACGGGCAGCGCGGCGGGGTGAAGACTTACGTCCCAGGAGCAGAAGATGGCGCAGAGTAGGCAGCGAGGAAGGAACAGGGGTCGGAAGGCGGAAGCCGCGAAGGCGGAGTCCCCGAGCCCGTGGCGGACGAGTCGAGCGAGGATCTCGCGTCGGCCTCCACCGAACCGGCGCCCGCCGCCGAACCCTCCAGCGCCCCGGAGCCACGGAAGCCAACGACCCAGCTCCCCGACCGCACTCCCAAGCTCACCGCACGGCGGGCTTTCATCACTCGTCGCTTCGAGCCGCTCGTCAAGGCATTCTTTGTCGAGGAGGAGATGAAACATGGGACCCGCAAGCTCACTCGCGCCGAATGGTCGGACGAGTACAAGAAGTTCCTCGAGGCGCCTCGGGGCTGAACGGAGATAGCTGAATGCCCACCTCGATCTTCTTCAACGGTCGTCGCATCGTCGTTCCGCAGGTTGCGAGCCGCATCGATGCCACGGCCCTCGACTCGGTTGGACCGAGCGCCGTCGGAATCGTCGCGCTCCTCGGGACCGCGGAGGGCGGCGAGCCGCTCACCGTGTCGCTCGAGAACGACGTCACCACCCCGCAGCAGATGCAGGACCAGTACCGGTCCGGCGACGTCCGCACGGCGGGGCTCTTCGCCTTCAACCCGTCGCAGGACGAGGCCATCCAGGGCGGAGCGCAGCGCGTCATCCCTCTCAAGGTGAACCCGTCGACGCAGAGCGCCGCGCAGCTCGCCGATGCTCTCGCCGCTCCCTCGGTCGACCTGACCTCGAGGGACTTCGGCCAGTTCACCGAGCAGATCAACATCGACGTCCAGCCGGGCACGAACCAGGGCAAGCAGATCGTCGTCACCTTCGAGACGACGGTCGAGACGTTCGACGACGTGGGCGGCGACGCCGCGATGGACCTGCTCTACACGCCGGCGTCGACGGCTACGACACGGCCCTCGGCGCCGTCACCGCATCGCAGTTCGGCGTGGTGGCCACGAAGGCGGAAGCGGGCCTCGCGGCCGAGCTGACCGCCGCGGCGCCCGCGGGCTTCCCGTCGCCCGTCTCGCTGGTCTCCGACAACGCGGCCGACACCACGCAGCGCGTGACCGTCTACGGCATCGCGAACGGCGGACAGGCGACGCAGGAGACGGTGCTCCTCACGGGCACCACGCCCGTCCTGACGACCACCGCGACCTGGACCAAGGTGCTCGGATGGGTCGCCGACGCCGCGCTCGCCGGCACCCTCACGGTCGAGGACAACGCCGCGGGCGCGATCGGCACCATGGCCGCCGGCACCCTGACTCGAGGCGTCGTGCTCCTCACCAACGCCCCGGCGGCGGGCGTCGTCACGATGAGCATCGACGTTGACACCGCGATCGACGTCGCGCTCTTCGGCACCTCCTCGGCGGGGCTGGCGCAGGCGAGGTCTTCGACATGACGGCGGGCAACACCACGCCCGTCATCGGCGCGGTGACCTTCTCGGGCGAGCTGACCGTCCTCGCCCTCGGCGAGGCAGCGCGGGCGCGCGCACGCTCACCATGAGCCTGACGGCGGTGCAGACCGCCAACAGCATCTTCCAGACGGTGCAGCAGCTCGTGGACCGCTTGAACGTCCTGCCGGGCTTCACGGCGCAGGCGCTCGCCTCCAACGCGACCGTGCTTCGCGTCGACGAGCTGGACTACGCCGCGGCGGTCTCGCTCCTCGGGACGGCGGCCGAGTTCTTCGCCGACCTCAACGCGTTCATCACGGTGCTCAACCAGGGGTCGCAGTTCTTGACCGCTGCTCGAGCCACGGGGGCCGCTCTCGTGCCCGCCGACACCCCGTCGCCTGTGTTCCTCCAGGGAGGCATCGAAGGCGCGGTCACCATCACGCAGTGGCAGCAGCGTTCAACCTGCTGCGGAAGCGGCGCGCGAACATCATCGTGCCGCTCACGCGCGACCCCGCGGTGCATGCGCTTCTGCTCGAGCACCTCATCTTCCGCGCGGGCGCGGGCCAGAGCGAGGCCAACGGCTATGTCGGCATCGCGACGGTGGACGGCGCGGGCGAGACCCTCACCAACTACCTCGCCCAGATTCAGCAGCTCAACACGCGGCACATTTCCGCTATCAGCGAGGAAGTGCAGCGTTTCGACCCGCTGACGGGCGTGGCCACGTGGTTCCCGCCGTACTTCCTCGCCGCCATCGCGGCGGGATGCAGGCGGGCTCGCCCATCGGTGAGCCGCTCACGCGCAAGATCATCAACGCGCTCGACGTTCGGAACGACGCGAGCTGGGCACGCGAGACCGACGCGGACACGCTCCTCGACGGCGGCGCAATGTTCACCGAGCAGGTCGACGGCCTGGGCATCCGCTGGGTGCGCAGCCTGACCACCTTCCTCCAGAGCAACAACGTCGTCTTCACCGAGATGTCCGCGAACGAGTCCGCCAACCAGGCGGTGTTCGACCTCCGCCGCGCTCTCGACCAGAAGATCGGCGACCGCGCCCTCGCCTCGAGCGTGGGCGTCATCAAGGGAATCGTCATCGACACGCTCGAGCGTCTCGTCACCGACGAGATCATCGCGGGCTTCCGGCCCGAGACCCTGACCGTCGAGCAGGTCGGGGACGTGTTCCCTGTCAGCGTCGAGATTGCCCCGGTGGTCCCGATCAACTTTATCCCCATCACGGTCCACCTGGTGCCCCTCCAGGCTGCGGCCTGAGCCTGAAACGGAGATAGTCAAATGGCCTTCCGAGGACTGGTACTCACGGGCGCCCGAGCCCGATTCAACATGGACGGCGTGAAAGTCGCGCTGGCGATGAACGTCAACTACTCGGAGGAGATCCAGCACGATTCCCATCGAGCCGTTGGACCAGTTCGACGTGGCCGAGCACGTCCCGGTGCGATACCGGGTGACGCTCTCCGCGCAGATGGTGCGGATCATCACCAACACCATCAAGAACCGGGATGGGGTAGTCATTTTCCCCACCTTCGCGAACATCCTCACGCGCGGGGAAGCGACCTGCACCGTCGAGGACAACGTGACCGGGCTGGTGGTGGCCAACATCGAGCGCGTGAAGGCCACGCGTTACACGAACAACGTCGGGGCCACCGGCATCGTCATGACCGACGTCGAGTTCGTCGCCATCCGGATTCGCAACGAGTCCGAGATCGTCTAAGCTCGATAGCCCCCGCGGCTCACGGGGGCTATAGGAGGACGAATGACGAATCTACCGGATCCGGAAGAGGCCCTGCGCAAGATCCAGGGCAAGCCCGAGCGCGAGGAAGTGGACGACCTTCCCGCGCAAACGACTATCGAAATCGACGTCAAAGGGCGCAGGGGCACGCGCTACCAGGGAAGTTCCGCTATGCCGTTCCGACGGTATCGGACCAAATCCAGATCGGGGCTCTGAAGTCGGTCTACCTGCCCAACGGGGCAGCCGCCGACCCGAACGCTGCCAGCCTCGCGGAAGTGATCGCGTACCTCACGGTGTGCATCAAGTTCGACGACGTGGCGTTCAAAAAGCCGAAGTGGTTCAACCCGCTCGCGGCCTACGACGTGTCTCCCTACCAGGAACTTTTCAGGAGGTGCCTCGATTACGAGGCACGGTTTCACGGTGAAGACGCGGACAGCGGACCACTGGATGAAGGCACTCAGAGAGAAGAGCCTGAGTCCGGATCTGGTGCGCCACATGTGGGCCGCAAAGTTCAAACTCCCCCCGAACGACGAGAGACTCTTGCGGGCGACGGTGCGTGAGGCCCTCGAGGCCATCCACGCACAAGTCGCCATCGAAGAGTACGCGCGCGAACGGGCCACCGAGACGGCCTCGACCACGCCTTCGCCCGGGACTCCGCCACCTGCGAAGTTCATGGGCGGAGACGCCGCCTCCATCCTCGAGGACGGGTCCGCGGAGCAGCCGCAGGCCGTCACCCGCGTCGACGAGGAAGCGCGTCGCATCGCCGACACCCCCACTTCGTGGAAGGATGGGACGAATGGAACGAGACTGAGCTGGCCGAAACGGACCCAGCTAAGTCTATCGAAGTCAGGACATAGCCAATGACCGAGACCCGGCATCGAACAAGAATCGAAATCCTGGTCGATGACCGGAAGATCCGGGGCCTCGACAAGTCACTCCAGCGCGCCTTCGACGACGACATGCTCGAGACCTTCGAGCGCACCATCGAGCGCGCAGCAAAGAACCTCGAGACGCTCACCAAGAGCGCCGAGCGCTTCGAGCAGGTCATGCGCCGCATGCGCAGCGGCCAGGGGGGCGCCGGAGGCGGGGGCCGGGTGCCTCCGAGTGGAGCGGGAGGGGGCGGTCGTTCGACCGATCGCTCGCTCCTCACCGCGGTGCAGACGCTCAACCAGAGCATCTCGCAGCTCACCCAAGCGCAGCAGCAGGCCACGGCCTCGCAGCCCAGCTTCGGCAACCGCGCGCTCGCGACGGGCGTCGGCACCTACCTCGGCGGGCTCGGTTCGCGCCTCGGCAGCGGCGAGGGCTTCGTCTCGCAGGCCGCCGCGGGCGTGCCCGTCATCGGTGGCTTCCTCTCGGGGGCCATCAACACGATCCAGCGCTACTACGCCATCTACGCGCAGGCGATGGTGCAGCGTTCGCGCAGCGTCGGCGCCCTCGGCGGGAGCATCGGCCGCGGCGGGCTCGGGGCCTTCCAGGGCTTCGGCTTCGACATGCCGAGCGCGTACGGTCAGGCCGCGCAGTTCGCGCAGCAGTCGGGCCTCTCGGGGCGCGACCTGACGTCGGACTTCTACCAGCGCGCGCTCGAGATGCAGATGCTCGGCGGCATCCAGGGCGGCGGCACGAGCATCCTCCGCGCCCAGGGCGTCGGCGGGGGCGCGCTCCTCGGGCCTGACGTCCAGGGCCCAACGCCATCATGGCCGCGGTCTCCGCCGGCATGGTCTCCGGCATCCGGGAGTCGCGCCTCGGGCAGTTCATCCAGACCGCGACGACCGTGCTCGAGCAGGGGCGCACCGAAGGCGCTCTCCTCGGCCTCCAGAACGTGCTCGCCGTCCAGCGCGGCATCGGCGGGCTCGGGGCCGGCTTCATCGGGGAGCAGGGCACTCGAGCGATGCAGAGCAGCGTCGGCGCCATGCGCGGCTTCCAGCCGGGCCAGGACGCCGCCTCCCTCATCGGCCTACGGGCGGCAGGGTTCGGACGGGGCCGGAGCTACCACGAGGCGCTCCGGGCTTTCCAGGAGCGTCCGCAGGAGGTGCTCCCGAACCTCATCCGCCAGGTGCGTGGGATGGCGCCGGGCAACGAGGGCGCCCAGGTCGAGCTGATGCGGCAGATCCTCCCGCGGTTCCTCGGCTTCACCCCGACCATCACGCAGGCGGAGTCGCTCGTGGCGGGCGACCTCAGCGGCTTCGGCCTCGAGGGCGGCGCCGACCTCCGCGCGGGGCAGCAGTTCCTCCAGCGGCGCCGAGACGCCGTCGGCGGGGCCTTCCGCGTTCCCGCCACCGAGGCGGGCTACCGCAACGCGCAGATCGGCGTGGGCGGGCAGGTCGCAGGCGCCGCGACGTCGATTCGACGTGCCGAGCTGGGCATCGTCCGCACGATGCTCCCGCCGATTGCGCAGGGCGTGCAGGGCATCCTCACGTTCCTCCAGGACGCGTACAACACGTTCCGCACCGAGGGGCTCGGTGCGATGTTCCAGCAGATGTTCGGCCAGGTCATCGGCGGGCTCGGCGAAGCGCTCTACGGCGGGCTCGGCGACATGTTCGAGAGCGCCGGCATGGGAGGCGCTGCGCGACGCGCTCGCGAGCTGGCAGGCACCGCCGCGGAGATCGTCGAGGACCCGCAGGCCAGCTCGGGCAGCTCTCGGACCTCCCCGCCGCGCTCTGGCAGTCCATCTCGGGCGAGCCCATGAGCGGCCGCGCGGACCCGCCCGAGGTGGTGCGCGCACGCGTGCGCGCCGCGCAGGCCGCTCGAGCGCGCGAGGCGTCCGGCAGCGACGGCGCCGAAGCACCGGCGGCCGACCCCGCCACCGGACCGACCTCGAGCGCCGTAGACGCGCTCCGACGCATCCAACGAGACGCAGGCATCGCCGCCGACGCCATGGAGCGCACCGGCGTCCCGGGTGAGGGCGAACTGGCGTTCGGGTAAGGTAGGCCCGTGCCCCGCTCCGAACGTCGCATCTACACGAAGAGCACCCACACGCGGTGCTTCGTCGCGTTCTACACGGACGACGCCAACGGCTACAACACCGAGGCCCCCATCGCCGCCTCGAGGGAGCTGGGGCGCATCGTGGGCGTCACGACGTCGAAGCAGCTCGGTTCCGCCTCGGGCAACTTCACTATCACTATCAAGAAAGACGCGAGTTTCCGCGGCCCGCGCAGCGCACTCCGCGACCTCTGGCGCGACCCCGAGGACGTGTGGGTGCGCATCTTCTTCGACGTCGAGGGACAACGCATCGACACGATGCTCGGGCTGATCGACAGCATCCAGGAGAACACCCAGCGCAGCGGCCAGGGCCAGCGTGCGGAGACTTACACTATCACCGGGCGAGACTTCGGGAAGGTCTTCGAGACCACCGAGCTGTTCGTGAACTACCACCACGCGCCCGAGCGCCCGATCCAGTCCGTGAGCGAGCTGATGGCGACCGCCCTCGAGGAGGTCATCAACACCCCCGAGGGCTTCATCCGCGTGCTGCTCGACCTGTGGATCGGCAACAACGGCGCGGCCGAGCAGCAGTGGGCCATCCCCCGCGCGCTCGGGGGCGGGTTCTTCTCGAACCTCCTCAGCACCCGGCAGATCCAGGAGATGGAGCCGCTCGTGAACGGGCAGGCCATCTCGCCGTCGCTCTTCCAGCTCGACCAGACCGGCGGGAAGCTCTGGGACGTGATGCAGGAGTACTCGAACGGGGTGATGAACGAGCTGTTCGTCGACCTCGGGCCGAACGGCAACACCGACCCGATGGCGCTCGAGTCCCTGACGCCGGTCATCTACCTGCGGGAGCGGCCCTTCCCGACGTTCAACGAGCAGAATAACGCTACCAACAATCGGAAGTGGAACCAGATCCGCAAGCGCGTGCTCGAGACGGGAGACGTCGAGCGCCGCGACATCGCAAAGGGCGGCGCCGCGCACCGCTTCAACTACTTCCAGATCCAGCTCCTCGGTATCGGCACCGAGGGCTTCAACGTCGACGAGATCCTCCAGCGAGGCATCGACGGTGTGCAGCCGGGACGCCCGGGCAACATCCCGATCTTCAACACGCAGAGCATCGCGCGGCACGGGCTCCGCCGGTACAACGCCACCTCGCGCTTCATCCCCTACCTCGAGGAGCCGCAGGAAGGCGCCGCGGCGCCACGCATCGCCGGCAGTCGTGAGAACTTCTTCCGCCTCGCCGCCGAGTGGCTGAAGAAGCTGCACGACTGGTTCGCCATCGCGCCGTTCGAGCTGTCGGGGCGCATCAAGACCACGCGCATCATGCCCGAGATCCGCATCGGCGAGCGCCTCGAGGAGCGCCGCGCCGAGGGCAACATCGTCTACTACGTCGAGGGGGTGGACAACTCGTGGCAGTACCCCGGGGCGGGCTCGACGCAGCTCACCCTCACGCGCGGCGAGTACGAGGACGACGACCTCCTCGAGTTCCTCTACGAGCAGTACGAGAACCCGCGCGCGCTCACCGCGCGGGAGGCGTGCCAGATCCCGCTCGACGTCGACCCCGACGAAATCGAAGACCTCGTGCGCCAGGGCTGCACCTTCGAGCTGCGGTCGCAGCCGCTCGCACAGGTGCTCTTCGAGCAGCGTCTCGCGGTCGGCCAGGTCTCCGAGGGCGCCGGCTTCACGGTCGACAACCCGAACTCGACGCAGGCCCCACAGCGGACGCTCGCGAGCGAGTCGGACACCGGACGCACGCCCGCCCCCGCGGAGCGCGCAGGCCCGGACCCGGGCATGGTGCCGGCCCTCGACGACTCGATGCCGGTACGCGTGGGAGACTCCGAGGCCATCGCGCCCGCAGGGGACACGGGAGCTACGCCAGGCGAGCCTGTGCTCGACCGTGGGCGGCTCGAGCGCGGCGACCCCATCGACGGGCTCGACGGCCTCGACACGCCTACCACGGACCCGCTCGCGGGCCTCGACCTCGACACAGGAGACCCGCTTCCATGAGTGGAGATCACCGCTACCGCCCGCAGCGCATCATCGGCGGCGTCATCGCGCAGAGCGGCATCGACCTCCGCTCGAGGCAGATGCAACGGTTCAACCTTCTCGACCCGACGAAGCGGCCTTTCCGCGCGGTGGTCGTGAACACGCGCACGATCGACGAGCCCGGGCAGGTCCGCGGCCGCGGCGTGGAGTGCGACGTCATCCTCATTCGCACGCAGCTCTCCATCCAGAACGTGCCGGTGCTTCAGCAGCAGCACGGCGTGAACAACCTGCACTCGCTGTGGACGCCGCGACCCTCGACCCGCATCGTCGGCGCCGACGGCGAGCCGCTCAACCTCCAACGCGTGCTGTCGCGCCGAGGCACCTTCGTCGGCCCCGCGACGCCGCTCGGCGATCTCGACGGCGACCAGGTGCTCGTGGACTTCATCGAAGGGAACCGCGACTTCCCGATCATCGTCGGCGCGCTCCCGCACTCGAGGAGCAACCGCATCCTCACGAGCGGCGCGGGCTGGCGCGAGGGCTCCTCTGCTGAGCGCGGGTCACCCAAGCGCGACGAGTTCTACGTCCACCACTACGGCGCCGAGGTGCGCATCAACGAGCAAGGGGAGCTGCTCATCGACACGGTGGGCGCCTACACCGATCCCGCCACCGAGGACCCCGACGTCGACGTCGGCCAGGTGCGCATCCGCGTGAAAGAGCGCTCCGACACCGCGGTGCGCTTCACCGTGGCGATCGGCGACGACCAGGACGTCTTCGAGGTCTGGAAGGAAGGCGGCCAGCTCCGCATCGACCTCGGCGAGGGAGCGACCGAGCGGCTCGTGCTCGGCGACAGCTTCCGGAGCTTCCTGAACGACTTCCTTCAGACGACGTACGACACGCACACCCACACGACCGGCACCGGACCCAGCGGACCGCCCAGCAACGCGCCCGCGACGCAGATGCCGGAGTCGCTGCTGTCGGAGCTGGCGAAGACGAAGCAGAGCTGATGCCTCTCGGAGTCACTCTAGCCGCCGACCTCGAGGCGTTCTTCGCGGACCCAGGCGACACGGAAGCGGACGCTATCCAAGGCTGGGGGCAGGTCATCTTCGATTTCACCGTGGCGATCGTCCCTGCCTCGGCGAACACGACCGCCGCTCGAGCGGCCTTCGAGGCGGGCCTCACGGGCTTCTCTGCGCCCGGGGCGGCCACAGCCCTACTCATCGCGGCTTTCACGGCGCACGCGGCCTCTCTGGCGGCGGGAATGGCGCCTCCGGGCACCCCGCCACCAGCGCCCATGCCGCTCGCCCCGGTGACCGTGGTGCTCTACCCAACCCACGCCGCAGCGGCCGCGGCATATGCCCCGGTCATCGACGCATGGTACCGAACGGGTCTGAGCGCAGCGATGGTCCCGTGGAGCTGAGGCGCTTGGCCGAGTAGGATAGTCCAGGCATGACGATCTCCCTTCCAGCACTGGTGCAGCCCCAGGGCCTCATTGACCCCACACGCTTCGTGCTGCGCGGGCCGGACGGCTCCGAAGCCAACATCTCGGAGCTGCGCGACAGCTTCCGCCAGGGCTTCGTCTTCGAGATCCTCAACATCGCCACGGGCCGCAACGTCGAGAACGGCGTCTTCGTGTTCGTTCTGAACCCGCTCCGCTACACCCTCACCGAGCCGTTCCAGCGCACCTTGACCCCTGCGGAAGACAACACCGTGGTGGCCGAGGAAAACGGCATCATCACTCGGGAAATCACCATCGAGGGGACCTTCGGCCTCATCGACAAGCGGGCCTCGGGCTTCGTCGGCGTGCAGGGCAACGGCCAGGCGATCAGCGGGACCGACCACTTCAACCTCCTCCGCAACTTCTTTCGCCGCTATTCGGCTATCAAGAAGGACCCGAACCAGAGCGCACGCCACGTGATGATCCTCCACGTGCTGCGCGACGACGACCACTTCATCGTCACGCCCACGCAGTTCGAGACGCCCCGCGACGCGCAGCGCAACGCGGTCCACTACGACTATCGAATCCAGCTCACGGCGATCGAGGAAGCGACCGTCACCGGGCTGCGCCCGACCACCGACGCATCCGGCTTCGACTTCACCGATGCACTCCGGGACATCAACGAAGCCTTCAACGACGCCCGCGCGGCCTTTGCCGAAGTCACCGCGAATCTGTCCGAGGTGCGCCGGAAAGTCGGGAACATCCAGGCGGTGCTCATCAACGCGGCCCAGGTCGTGAACGCTGTGGGCGGCTTCCTCTCGGGCGTCACGCAGTTCATCAATCTGCCGCTCCAGTTCGTGGCAAACACGGCAGAGCTGCTAGCCAACGCTGGCGATACTCTAATCGACGCCATCGACCCCGCGACGAATGGGATCCTCTTCGAGAACGCGCGCAGCATCCGACGCCTCGAGAACGCGATCGACCGCTTCGCGATGTACGACGACCGCTTCCAGGACATCGCGGAGAACGTCGAGGATCTCTTCGACGGTGAGAACCGCACCACGTCGAACGACGTCGCCAACGGGGCGGAAGCCAGCGCCCCGGGCGCCGAGGGAAGCGGTGGCGCCACGATCGGCTCCCGCACGCGCACGGTAGCGGGCTCGGATGGCCGCACCGCGGGCCTCGACGTGCCGAGGCGCTCGGGCCTGCGCGAAGTTCGCATCGAGCGCACCGACTCCATCGAGAGCATCGCCACCGAGGCCGAGACCACGCCCGAGGCGGTCATCATCCTCAACGACCTGCGGCCGCCGTACATCACCGCAGCGGGCGGGCCGGGCATCCTGAAGCCGGCGACGTCATCCTCGTGCCCGCGGCGCAGGACGGCGGGAGTACGACGGGACGCGGCGCCACGGACTTCCTCGAGCCTGAAGAGGCGCTCTACGGCATCGACATCGGGCTCGACCGCGTGATCCTCGACCGCGACGGCCTGTTCGACATCGCAGTCACCGAGACGCAGGACTCCCTCGACGTCGAGGTAGCTCGAGGCGTCCAGAACGTGGTGCAAGGTACGGAAATCACTATCAACACCGAGCGCGCCACCACGGTGTTCATCCCCGACCTGGGCATCCGCCGCAACGTCGGGGTGAAGGGGACCACGCAACACGTGCTCCTCGCGTCCATCACACTCCGCGAGGCTTTGCTATCAGACCCCAGGGTCAGCGATATCGACTCGAGCCGCGTGGTCTTCGACGGCAACACGGGGGCGCTGACGCAGGAGATCACCCCCATCCTGAGCGGCCAGCGACCTGGGGTGACCTTCGTTCTACCCTTCGGCCGCGCCACCGGAGGACTCTGACGTGCCCATCTTCCAACCACGCAACCGCATCCAAATCCTTCGGGAGATGGTCGCGCGCGTCATCTCGAGGTCGAAGCTCGTCGGCCTCACCCGGAACAGCGTCGTGTTCCACGTGCTCGCCGCCGCCGCCAACGAGGACGCCGAGCAGTACGTGCAGATGGCGCGGCTGCGGAACCTCTTCAGCATCGACCGCGCGACGGGCTCGGACCTCGACGAACGCGCGCGCGAGATCGTGCCGGGCACCATCTTCCGCCGTCCCGCGCTCTTCGCGTCGGGTACGGTCGAGTTCACGCGCCCGGGCACCGTGGGGACCGTCAACATCCCCGTCGGCTCGCAGGTCGGCGCCGAAGACGCGCAGGGCACCATCCGCTTCCGGACGACCGCGGCCGCCACCATCCTCAACGGGAACAGCTCGAGCGGCGCGGTCAACGTCGTCGCCACGGAAGCGGGCACACGTGGCAACGTCGCGGCAGGCGCCGTCGTCCGGCTCATCACGAGACTCGCCGGGGTCAGCGCCGTCAGCAACGCAGCGGCTTTCGAGAACGGCTCCGACCGCGAGAGCGACGCCAACTTCCGCGCTCGCCTCAAGGCGTTCGTGCAGAGCATCTCGCGCGGCACGCCGACGGCCCTCGAGGGCTTCGCGCGCAACGTCATCCTCCCCGACGGCCGCCGCGTGCTTTTCGCTACGGTCGTCGAGCCCATCATCCCCAACGGCTTCGTCGACCTCTACATCGACGACGGTACGGGCAGTGTCGAGGAGTTCTCCGACGACTTCATCGGCTCGCCCGACACCTTCGCTTCCGCTGTCGTCAACGGAGGGGAGTTCAACTTCTTCACGACCGAGCGCCCGATTCGCGACGACGGGTCGTTCGTCCTCGAGGTCGACACGCTGCTCGACCCGCCCTCGAGCGGAGCGGGCTTCGTCACTCTGGTGCGCGGCACCGACTACGAGCTGAACCCGTCGACGGGGCAGGTGGAGCTTCAAAACACGACCTTCCCGACAGGACTGCCGGTCGGCGGCAGCCTCCGCGCCCAATATCGCTACTACCTGGGCTTGATCCAGGAAACGCAGCGCATCATCGAGGGCGACCCCGCCGATCCGCTCCGCGTCCCTGGCGTCCGCGCCGCAGGCATTCGAGTCACCGTCCGCCCACCGCAGACGGTCTTCCAGTCCATCGTCGGCTCCATTTCGGTGCTGCCCGACTTCGACCCCGCGCTCGTGGCCAACGACGTACAGGCGGCGATCCAGGACTACATCAACACCCTCGACATCGGAGCGGACGTCATCGTTGCCGAGATCATCGAGCGCGCCATGGCCGTGAACGGCATGTTCAACTTCCGAATCGATAGCCTAACTGGCTCCAGCCCCGCGGTGGATCAGGTCATTCTCGACGGCCAGGTCGCGCGCATCACCTCTGGCAACATCACCCTGACGTGAGGACCGACCCATGAGCGCGAACATCGTCATCGACGACGGCACCAACCCACCGACCATCGGGTCGACCGACAACCCGAACAGCTTCCTCAGCGCCGTACATACGCTGTCGAACTTCGACGATACGGGCGTGCTCGGCTGGCGCTGGACTCTCGTCGACCGGCCGATCGGCTCGAGTGCCGCGCTGGCCAACACGGACCAGGCCACCACGCAGCTCACGCCCGACGTGGCCGGCAACTACCTCGTGCGCCTCGAGACGTACACCGACGCTGCGCGGACTCAGCTCGACGACGCCGACGAGCAGATCGTCGGCGTGAAGCTCCCCGGGCCGTTCCCATGGACTGTCCCGGCGGCCGGCCAGACGACGCAGCAGAACCCCTCGAGGGGCTGGGCGGAGCCCCGAGAGGAGAGCATCCGCGACGTGCACGCGTTCATGAACAGCGGGCTTCCGCAGCTCACGGGCGTGGTGAACCAGAGCATCGACGGCGCGGACCCCGAGACCGTCCTCGGCGGCTTCGTGCTCGACGGCAGCGAGTTCCCCAACAACGCGCTCAAGCTGCGCATCTTCGGCGTCCTGACGGTCGCGGGCCTCGGCGACGCCGAGCTGCGCCTCTACGACATCGGGGCCGTGGGTGCGGGCGCCTCGAGCGCGCTCCGAGCTACCGCCACCATCGCGAACGCGGACGCGGGAGCCGTGATCGTGCGGGAGACCACCCTCTCCGTGACTGCAACCCCGGGCGTGAACCTCGGGGAGATCATCAACGCGCGCCATCGCTACGAGCTGCGCGCAGCACTCGTCGGCGGCGCCCCCGGTGACACGTTCAAAATCCACAACGGCGGTATCACCCTGGAGGGGTAGTAAAATGGCCTACGCATTCAGCCTCAACAACAAGCCCCTCACCAACGGCGAAGCCGTTTTCCTGCTGAAGGAAGCGCTCGTCACGGGGGGCTGGACCGTCGAAGCCAGCGGGAGTGGCGCGGGCGGCGCCTTCAACGGCTCGGGCGACGTCCACGCGCCCGGGGGCCCGTACGCGGGCTCGCTCGACGAGAACAACGCGTGGCTGCGCCTTCGTGCGCCCGCGGCCGCGGCCGTCGCGCGGGAGTTCATCCTCCAGCGCATCACGCTCACGTCGCGCTGGCGGTGCTGGTACTCGAGCGACGGCACCGGCTTCACCGGCGGCGCTCCGGACGCCAACACGCGCCCGACGGCGGCCGACGAAGCGGGCATCTTCAACACGCCCACGGGCCTGACGAACTTCTTCCCGAACGGCGAGTCGCTCATCCGGTGCGACATCATGGTCGGCGACGCGGCGGAGAACTTCTCGTTCCTCTGGGGATGTCGGCGGACCACGGAGCTGAGCGGGTGGAGCACCGGCCTCTTCATGGACGTGCTCGACCAGGCGAACGCGTCCGACCCCGATCCCGCGGTCATCGGCTACATGATGGACGCCGACGGCGACGGCTCGCGCTTCGCGCAGATCAGCTACAACGGCTTCGACAACACCAGCGATAGCCAAACCTCGAGCCGCATCCGCGGGTGGTTCGACAAGGGAGGCGGCGGCGAAGCGTTCGTGGTCTACCCCGCGATCTTCCTCGGCGGCGAAGAGGGCTTCGGCTCGGCCGAACCGCGCGCCGACAACCGCAAGGACTCCGACGACCTCGGGAACTTCTCCGAAGAGTCCCTGTGGTACTGGCGGGGCCCGAGCGCGTTCGCCACGCAGGTTGGCAGGAAGGGGCGCTCGCACCTCTTCCGCGCGGGCATCCGCGCGCTTGGCTTTCTCCGCCCGAACGGAGGAGGATCTCCCTTCACCCGCATGAACATCGGAATGCTCACCATGGAGTGGGACGGTTCCACTATCCCCCTAAACTGAGAGAGAAACATGGCCTTTACGTTCACGCTGAACACGCTCCCTGGGGGGTCTATCGACGCGCTCCTCGAGCTGAAGACGCGGCTGGTCGCCGACGGCGGCTGGGTCGTCACCGACTCGGGCGATGGGCTTGCGATCTACGGCAACGGCACCGACGTCATCACGAACTCGGGCACCGTGGCCAACGGTCTCGGGAACAGCTTCTCGTGGTTTGCCATCCAGGCTCCGGACGGCCGCTCGCTCATCTTCCAGCGGCAGTTCTTCAACCCGGGCACGGACGCGTTCGTCGTGCGCTACAGCCGCACCGGGTTCGTCCGCGAAGACGACGGCACTCCGAGTGCCACGGTGGCCCCGACCGCGCTCGACGAGATTCTCGTCACGGGCGCGAATCGCTTCGCCAACCCCTCGGGCGACCCGTTCGGTGGGCAGCTCGGGAACGCAGGCGGGCAGCGGTGGGATTTCGCTATCGGAGATGCTGCCGAGGGTTACTCGTTCTACGCGCTCGGGCGCCAGGGCGGCGTGGGCAACGTCAACGGCGGGATGCTCTACGAGCGCGTGCTCAACCCGAACCCCGCCGACATCGACCCGTACGTCCTCTGGTGCCCGAGCGACATCATCAACGGCATCGGCGAGTCGATCTTCGAGGACTCGTTCCTCTACGACCAGCGCGGCGAATGGACGCCGAAGTACCCCGACCACGCGTCGCGCAACAGCGGGAACGCCGGGCAGCCGTGGGCCTTTCAGCTCGACCCCGACGCCGAGCCCGCCGCGGCGAAGGTCATCATCCCCTACATGTGCATGGCCAACGGAACGCCCGTTTTCGATGGCGCCGGCACCAACCCCTACGACGGGCTCCCCGATCTCATCGACGGCGTGGACTGGTACTTCACCGCAACCCCCGCCGCCGGCACCTACCCGCAGTTCGGCACGCCTCGACGTCTGCTGAAGGGCCGCTCCCGCCTCATCCTCTCGAGGAGCCAGCGCGGGCCGGCCAACATGGACACACCCCTCGACCTCTCCCGCTGCTACCAGCCCGGCGGCCGCGGCGGGGCGCTCTGGTTCCTCTGGGACGGAGTGACTACCCCTATCCTCTGAGAGCACAATGGCCGCCATCCAAGTCAACAACGTCGCCCATCTCACCTTCAACGAGGCATACCCCGCGCTCGCGCGGAACATCTCAGCGCTCGCGCTCGCTACGGCTGCCTTCAACCCGTACCCGGGCGAGGTGCAGCCGGAGAGCGTGAACCGCGTGATCGACGCGGTGGAGGGCGGCTACGTGCGCTGGGTGGCGGCGAACGGCGAGCCTGACCCGACGGGCGCCGAGTACCCCGGGCCCGACAGCTTCGCGAACACCACCGACTACTGCATCGAGACGGTGCTCCGATGAGCTGGGGAACCGGACCTTGGGGCGGCGGCACGCCATGGGGCACGGGCGCAGTCCTGCCCCCTCCGACGCTCATCGGCGTCTCCAGCGAGCCCGGGCCGAACGCGCCGACCTCGAATCCCGCCGTCGTCGCACAGCGTGGGGGCACCGTCTGCCTGCTCGCGGGCACCAACTTCTTCGACCCTATGACTATCGAAATCGGCATCGGGGGCCTCGCCTTCAACAAGGTCGCCGAGGGGTACATCTTCGACCCCGAGTTCGATCTCGAGAGCAACCGCGTCTTCTTCGGCGCACCCGCGCTCGAGCGGGGTCTCTACTCGATTCGCGTCGTCACCGAGGGCGGCACGAGCAACGTCCTCGAGGATGTCCTTGCGGCGCGCCTCTTCGCCGAGGAGTACAAGACCCTCAGCGTCCGCGGTAAGTTCTCGAACAAGTGGGCCACGGGCCCCCGACTGCTGAGAGGAAGCTGATGGCCGCCAACCCCACTATCGTAAATCGAACCCAAGACCCCGCCACGGGGTCTGACCCGATCAAGGGGTTCACGGACGGTTCGAGTCGCGTCGTTCAGAGCATGGCTCTCGACCCCGAGATCCAGGGTTCGCACCTGACGCACGTGCGCACGGGCGGGACGGCCGAGGAGCACCTCATCGTCTCCGCTGCGCCCGGGCGCCTCTTCCAGGCGGACATCGTGCTCGACGCGGGGGCGGGCGGGCAGCTCCCCGAAGCGTGGCTGCTCGTCTTCGACCGCACGACCGTCCCGACGGGCGGCGAGGCCCCCGTTTGGCGCGCTCGCATCGGCGGCGGCTTCGCCTCCATCGACTTCGGTCTCTGGGGCCTCGAGCTGTCCACGGGCATCGTCATCTCGCTTTCCGGCATCCCGGGGACTTTTCAGAGCGCCGGCCCCTTCGCGTTCTTCCAGGCGGGGTACCTGCCGTGACGATCTCTGCAGGAGTCGACATCCCGACCGGCAGCGGACAGGTCTCGCAGCTCACGCCGGCCTTCGAGTGGAACCGCACCGACCTGACGCAGTTCCGGAGCGGCGACACGCCGGACTTCACTGAGGGAGGGGGCGCCGCAGCGCGCCTCAGCGTCGTTCCAGGCCTTCGGGCGCCGGGAACGTGCTGCGCGTCCAGAGCAACGGCTCGGGCGGCGACGCGCACGCTACGTGGCTCGCGTTGCTACCTCTGACCTTCCCCAACGCCGAGCGTCGCGATCTGCTCTTCCAGGTCGACGTGCACGATCAGCTCGCCGCCCCGAACGGCGGCTACATGGGAGTCGCGTTCCTCGCCGACATCTCGGGCGGGGTATTCGACTATCACGCAGTCAACCACTACTTCTGGGGCTCGGCGGGCTGGGCTTCGCGCGTCGAAGCGGGCGGCGCTTTCCGGGCGACAACGTTCCCTGCGGGCTCGGGCACGCGTGGCGCGCGTTTCGAGATCGAGGTGCGGGCGCGCAAGGCCGCGCTCAACCCGCCCTTCTGCCGCAGCAGCGCCCGCGGGCAGCTCGCGGGCGGTGGCGTCCTCAACGACTATCGCGCGCTCGGGGCAGGCGGTGACCTCGGCGGCATCCCGCCCTATTCGCCCGGTGGCGCGCTCGGCGCCACGTGGGACTTCCTCCAATGCCTGTCTATCGGCTGACTCTCCAAAGCACCGCAGGCGGCGACCTGCCCTCCATGGACATCCTCGGCTTTCGAGCCTTCTTCCTCTGACCCATGAGCTTCCTCCTCCTGTTCAGCGGCGCGGGCTGCCCACCTGAAGAGCCCGATCCCGACGGCACGGCCGCGCTGTCGCCCGTGGGCATGCTGCGCGCGCTCCTCGACGCCGTGCAGAAGTCCGACGACCGCATCGGCGGGCAGGCCGTCACGCGGCTCACAGAGCGCCTCTCGGCCGACGAGACGTCCTGTGCGTTCGTGGCTTCCACTATCGGCTTCGGGGAGTACAACGACGGCGAGGGGAACGCGCGGTTCCTCGTGGGCGGCGAGGTCATCGACGCATCCGGCCGGAACAGCGGCGCGCCTTTCCTCTTCGGGGACCTGACGCGCGGCGTCGGCAACACCGAAGTGCGGGACCACCCCGCCGGCACGCTGGTCTTCGACCTCAGCCGGAACAGCTCGGCGCTCGACTTCCTGCGGCGCGGGTTCCTCGTGGACTTCGCGGTCGGGGAAGACCTCGAGGTCATCGCGCGAAACCTCGGGCTCGAGCGCTGCCCTGGCACCTCACAGGAAGCGCTCCGCCGCATCATCAAGGCCGTGGCCTACCTGCCGAAGCAGACCTTCGACGCGTTCAACCAGGCCCTCGAGGCGCTCCTCGGCGAGGGCGCCGACTTCACCGTGTTCGAGCGCGCGATCTCGGACCCCTACACCGTCTTCGTCGAGATCGACGTCGGCGTGTCCGACGACATCCGCGGCCGCTTCCTGTTGAACGGCGGCGAGCCGCAGCTCACGACGGCCGCGCTCGAGGTGCAGACCGCCTACCCCATCAGCCACGTGCTCGGCGTCTACGACGACACCCCACTCACCCGCCGCGGCTTCCGCGACGGCTTCACCAACTACGCGACGTCGAACACCTTCGCGGGGAACACCATCACCCTCGACGCGAGCCCCGGTGCCCTCGGCACGCCGGTCATCGTGGACTACGGCGCGTTCCAGGCCCACTACCTCGCCCAGGACGAGACGGTGCGGCAGGACATCGACCAGGGCGACCGATGGGCGTACATCGCCGATCCGCTCCTTGCGGCCCGATGCCTGCTAGATCAGATCCGTGCGGCCGGTGTGCGCGTCGAGCTGAGCACGAAACTGTGAGAGGATAAGGCTATGCGTCTCGTACGATATGCCCCGCAGGAGCGGGTCGATCTCCCCGACATCACCGCGATGTCCTTCCTCGTGCTCGGGGAGTTCCGCCGCCTGAACCGAGGGCTCATCCTCGGACCAGGCGCGGGTGCCGCAGCGCATGACAACTTCGTCGTGCGCGGCTTCGCCGTGACCCCGCAGGGCGTGCCCGACGCGACCGTCAGCGTGACCCTCGACCCAGGCGGCTCGAACCCACTCGCCTTTGCTCTCGGCGCCGAGAACCTCTCCACGCGTGTCGACTTCGGCCAGCTCCTCGGTGGCGACGACTCGGCCGGGAACACCGAGGGCAACGCGGTCCAGACCTTTGACTTCACGGGCCAGCCGCTCGCGACGTACCGACTCCAGATGCGCTTCGTCTACCAGCAGGGGGCGAACGACAACCGCGCGTTCTGGGACGAGGGCGTCAACTCCGAGTTCATCGCTGCGACCGATACGCGCTTCCTGCCCGCCATCGAGCTGGGCATCGCCGTCTCGCCGACGTCGCTCGGCGACGAGTGGATCCCGCTCGCCGACGTCGTGTGGGGCGGAGCCACCGTCACGGCCGGCAACATCACCGACATCCGGAGCTTCCCCTTCGAGGGCACGGCGGGCTCGTTCTCGAACGCGACGCAGGCGAGCGCGTTCCCCGACTTCGACCGCGGCACCGACCGCGAGAACGTCGGCGTCAACGAGCTGTACCCCGTCATGCGCGCGCTCGCGCGGCAGATCCAGGACATCAAGGGGCAGGACGACACCGGTGAGTTCAACTGGTTCGCGCGCCCCTACAGCCCCTTCGAGAACTTCGCGTCGCAGCCCTTCGCAGCCGGACAGACGAAGACTCTGCGGACGCTCGAGACGGTCACCTACGTCATCGGCGACGGGGTGACGACCTTCGGCGACTTCAACGGCGACGTGGGCCTCGAGCAGTGCCTCCAGCACATCGAGGACATGGCCGACTCCAACGTCTGCCCCGAGTACATCACGATCCGCCTGCGCTCCTACGATACGGGCGGCTTCCTCTGGCGCATCACGACGCCCCATCAGATCAACGACGATTGCACTATCGAAATCATCGGGGAGTCTGACAGCTTCCGCGGTGGCCAGTCGAGCATCAGCATCGACCCGGGCGTCACCTTCACCGCGCTCAACATGACCAGCGGCGGCCTGATCCTCCGCAACATCCGTTCCTTCGCGCCGACGTCGGACATCGCAGTGTGGGCCTCGAGCACGAAGTTCATCATGGACAACTGCAACGTCACCGGGCGCGACAACGGCGCCTCGACGTTCCCTGTCATCTTCGCGCCGAACAACGGCTCGAGGATCACCAACAGCGAGATCGAGGGCGTGCTCCGCATCCGCCCCTACGACGGCTTCACGCCCACGCTCCGCCAGGGCGCCGTCATCGAACAGTGCTTCATCGAGGGCGGCATCGACCTCGAGGCCACCGACATCGACGAGACGATCAGCGAGGTGACCGTCCGCGACTGCCGCATCCTCAACGGCGAGAACCACGGCTTCGGTCTGCGCGGCGCCATCCAGGCGGGCGGTGCCTTCAACATCTACATCGAGAACTCGCTCATCATCCACGCGGGCGACATCGAGGGCTTCCACGCGCAACGCACGAGCCAGGGCTCGCCGGGCTTCCTCCACTTCAAGAACTGCACCTTCGGCCCCGACACGACCGTAGGCACGCACGCGGTGAACGGCGGGAGCAACGGCTTCGACGGCACCGGCTGGGGCATCGTGGTCGCGGGCAATACCGCGGGCTCGGGGAAGTCGCCGCACGTCGTGATCTCGGGCTGCCGCTTCGCCGGCTACCGGACCATCGACGCGGGCGGTGTACAGCTCAACGAGGTGTCGAGCTGGTCCATCACCGACTGCGAGTTCAGCTTCAACGGGCACAGCTCGGGGGCCTCGGACCGCTTCACCGCCGTCGACATCCAGGGGAACGCGAACAACAGCGAGAACCCCGGCCTCATCCACGGCTGCCGCTTCCATCGCTGGACCTTCGGCGTCGGCAACTTCGAGCGCTCCCGCGCCATCAACACCGTGAACAGCGACGCTATCAAAATCGTCGGCAACTACATCAGCGGGAGCGACTTCGACGACCTCGCGCTCACGGGGCGCACCCGCGCGGGCGTGAACCTCGAGGACGGGTTCACCATCGGACTGACGGGCAACCACTTCGAGGGCTGGGAGCCGAACACCGCGACGTCGGCCTGCCTCGAGATCACCGGCACCACGCGCTACGTCAGCGTCGTAGGCAACACCTTCCGCGAGAACGGCGGATGGTGCGTCGACTTCTCACCAGGCTCGACCGAGGACTCGATCATCAACGACAACATCATTCACGTATCGCAGGCCAACGGTAATGGAATCCGACTCGACGCGGGTAACGACCACTGCACCGTGAACGGGAACAACATTTACCTCCAAGGCGCGGCGCGGGACGGCATCGACTTCGGTTCGGCCACCGACCACATCTGCTCGGGCAACCGGCTCCGGAACGCGACCATCAACGTCTCGGCTGGCACGGTGTGGGGCGTCGTCGGAGGCGGCGGACCCACCAACCTGAACTATCTCACCTGACGGGGTAGACTGCCGGCGTGGACGAGAAAACCACGCAACGGATCGACGGGACCTGGAAGACGCTCACCCTCATCGGGGCGATTGCGGCTGCCGGGTTCGGTGCGGCTACCTTCCTCGGTGGGTATCAGACCCAGGAGGACGCAGTCCGCCAGCACGAGTCCCTCGAGGCGGGGGCCGCGGCTGCGACCAAGGCTGTCGCGGAGGACGTCGACAGTCTTGAAGACGACGTCGAGGCCGTGCGCTATCTGACCATCGAGATAGCCGCAGAGCAGCGAAACGTATCCGACCGCCTCGAGATCCTCACGACCCAGCAGGGCCGGGCCCGCACAATGCGGGAGCGAGAGGAGCAGGCCGAGCGCATCGAGGTGCTCGAGCGGCGCATCATGGAGCGACGCACGGCCGTAGAGCAGCGCCGACCCCCGTCGGCGGTTGACCCCCTCGAGGGGCTATAGCAGGAGAGCGATCATGGAATGGGTTTCAGAAAACATCTTGCCGCACTGGCCCTTCGCGGTCGTGATGTGCGTCCTCTGGGTCGTCGGGCACTTCATGGAAACGAGCGTCTTCACGAAGAAGCGCGCGATGAAGAACCACCCCAGCCAGAACGAGAAGCGCAACTTCGGGCAGAAGTTCCACCACTGGTTCTTCTACTGGATGCGTGAGTCGATGGAGCTGCACCCGCTCCTCGCGGGCGCGTGCATCGGCATGGTCTGGCAGAACCCCGAGAGCGCCGATCCCGCGTGGCCGTGGGCCGCGAGCGTCGGCTACTTCGCGGGCGCGGGCTTCGTCAGCCTCTTCGGCTGGCTCATCATCACGCGGGTGCTCAAGCGCATCGGCGTCGACCTCGAGGGCGTCTCGCTTCCCGGCGAGTCCCTTCCGCCGCCGGCCAAGACGCCGAAGCTGCCCGGGTCCAAGGAGTGAGCAAGGTCTGGGCGTGGCTCAAGAAGTGGGGGGCGGCCATCGCGGGCGCCCTCCTCGTCGTCTTGGGGCCGGGTGGCTGTGGCGTCGCCAGCAGTCCCGCCTCGGCAAGGCGAAAGACGAAGCCGCCATCGCGGAAGCTCGGCGCGAGATGGACTCGCTCCGGGCTACCCGCGAGGAGGTGGCCCGTCAGGTCGGCGAGAAGGACGTGGCTATCGAAGCCATCGACCAGCGTATTGCTGAGTCGAAGCGCCAGATCGTCGACCTACACGAAGGCGGGACCGACGTGCCCGACGAGGAGCTGGAAGATGTCTTCGCATCGCTCGGATTCTGACCGGAGCGCGATCGCGGCATCGCTGCTCATCGTCGGCGTGCTCATCGCCGAATGCGGCACCGCCCACGCCCAAGACCTCGAGCTACCACCACCCGAGATCCTCGAAGCCCAGTGCGCTCCGGAGGTCACCAGCGGCCGCCGGCAGACCCTCGAAGTGGAGGGTCAGATGGGCCTCTGGTTCCACATCGACGTCGCCCGGTGCATGGCGAACCGCCTCGCCCTTCTTCCGCGCTACGCGCGCCACGTGAGGCTCCTCGAGGAGCGTCTCGAGGTCGCCGAAGAGCGGGACGCCCTACGCGCTCGTGAGGTGGCGCTGGCGGTCCAGGAGGCAGACGCAGCCCGCGGAGCCCTCGAGGCAGCCATCAGGCGGGCCAGGGAGGCGGAGGAAGAGCGGGACGCGTGGTATCGACACCCTGTGTTTCTCGTCGCCGTGGGCGTCGTGCTGACCGTCGTAGTGCAGGTCGGCGCAGTGTTGATTCTCAGAGAGGTGGAATGATGTCCGATTACGATAGCCGAAAGGCAGGCAACTGGGTTCTCTTCGTGTTCACGCTCCCATGGGCGCTCACGACGTGGCTGATCGGGCTCCTGAGCATCGTCTTCTTCATCGCCCACAAGCCACGCTTCGAGCAGGCTGGAATCCTGACGCTCGAGTGGCGGAAGTGGATTCGCGAGAAGCTCGGCTTCCGCTACTCGACGACCCTCGGACGGCTCATCTGGTACAACGTCGGGCACCGCCGCACGCGGCCGGGAGACGACGGCGCCGGAGCCGAAGCGGAGCTGGACGAGCGCATCGAACGCCACGAGACCGTGCACGTCCGGCAGGTCGAGGACCACATGCTCCTGTCCCTGATCGTCGGGCTCATCGTCGCCATCGGCTTCTGGGCTCACGGGCACGTCGGCGCAGGCTTCGCGTGGTGGGTCGGACTCTGGTGGAGCGGTGGGCTGTGGCAGGTCCCGAACTTCATCGGCGCCATCTGCCGCTACGGCTGGATCGGCGTCTACCGCGACAGCGAGCACGAGCGAAGTGCGAGCGGCCAAACCGACCGCTCACCCGACGGATCGACGTGGTGGGACCGCCGCGACGCTCGTCGGAAGACCCAAGAGAAACCCTTCTGAGAGGACGAACATGAACATCACCCGTGACGAGCTGGTCGAGGCCATCATCAGCGAGGCCTCGAGCTGGACCCACCCCCGCTGAAGCTCGAAGAGCTGGCGGAGATGGTCGCCGACCGCTTCCGCCTCGAGTGCGAAGCGCCCGACACCGACCCCCTCGTGAAGATCTACGATCTCCGCGACGAGCAGGACTACATCTACGTCGGCGGCAAGCGGAAGGCGAAGATCAACCCCAAGACGAAGAAGGCCGTGCAGCGCGACCCCTCGAAGGTCACGCATCTCGTCGTTCATCAGACCGCCGTCGAGTTCGGCGTCAGCCAGCGACAGGTGAAAGCGGCCGACGGCGACGCCGAGCTGGCTCTCGCGCGCCGCTTCCTCGAGGTGGCCTGCCACGCGGGCGCGACGCGCTCGGGCTTCTGCGTACTCACCCACGACCTGCGCGACCTCGTGTGGCACGGCAACGGCTACAACGACTACTCGCTCGGGCTCGAGATCGACGGCAAGTACGCGGGCCTCGAGGACGACCCCAACACGGCCGCGCGCGAAGACCTCCGCACGACGTGGAAGGGCAACCCCACACAGCTCACCGACCGAACCATCGACGCGTCTCGCGAGGCGATTCGGCAGCTCATCGCGAAGGGCCGTGCCCTCGGGATGCCGCTGACCCACATCGTCGCGCACCGACAGTCGAGCGCCACGCGTCGCAGCGACCCGGGCGAGGCCATCTGGAAGGAAGTCGTCCTCTGGGCCGAGAAGGAGTTCAACCTCATCGTCGACGTCGACGAAACTCTCCCCTCCAAGCGCAGCGGCCGCGGCCGCGCGATCCCGAAGCAGTGGGACGCACGCTCCGACGCGCGCTACTGATCGCGCTGCTCCCCGTCCTCGTGGGGGCCGGCGACACGACGCCCTGCCGGGACGTGTGCGAGGTGCTCGACTTCGCCTACGTGCGGACCGAGCCGTGCGTGTGCGTCTGCTGGGACTACGTAACCAAGCAGGAGGTCGAGACCAACGACCCCGCGTGCGGGCCCACGTGCTAGTCGTCGCCCTCGAGGCGCCGCGCGACCCTCCGTAGGAAGGAAGCGCCAATGCGTCGCACCAGCGGCAGGATGGGCTCCGGCTCGTCCTGCCGCTTCTTCATGTCGGCTTCGGCGTCCTCGCGGTCCATCTCCTCGAGCGCCGCTCGAGCGGCCTTCCGGCGCACCGCTGGACAGTCCGGAGCGTGCGAGTCTACGTGGCCGCAGTCGTCGCAGTAGGTCTTCAACTGTGCCGGGCGAGCACGTGTTCGAGGTGCCGGAGTGGCGGGTAGGAGTACGCCGTCGTCGACTTCATCCACGATGCCGAGCATACCGCCTGCGAACCCCTGCGGTGCCGCAGCCCTCTCGGCGCGTTCCGCGAGCTGCCGGACCTCCTCGGGGCTCATCACCCGGATGTCGTCGTCATCCGCCATGCTCCGATCGTACACGATAGCCAAACTGTGGGGCCGGAGATAGGCTATCAAAACGCGGCAAAATCGCGTGACGGATAAACGAGGCCCATGGCCTCCGGCCTAGATCGTAGATCTCCGCAGGAGATCGAAGATCCAGAACCCGTAGGGTTCTAGTGTCGACCGAAGCCGACAGGACTTACCGACGTTAGGCTATCGCCGTCGCGTCGTATAGGCGTCCACATCCAAGCGCGATTGCGGGCCGGGCGTTCCCTCGATTCTTAGTCCCGACCCCCTCCGTTCGCTGCGGCCATACCAGTGGCACACGCGGCCCCGAGCCATCGGAGTGGCTCGGCCGTTCCCAACTCAGGGCTGCGGCAACTCTTAGCAATGCTCTTCTCTTCCGTGACCGCCCCGGGGTTTCGGCATGTGACCCCGGAGCACGAAGCGACGAGGATGCGGCAGGTTCGTCACATTCGCAAGCTGGACATGCGGAGCCTCCCGCTACACACTGCCCGCAGCAATGCGCCGCGGAGACGTGGCATCTCTTCACGGAGACCTGAGCGCCCAGAGGACCGGCAACCTCTGGGCGTTCGCCTTTTGGCTATCGGTTACAGTCCAATCGGATGCAACTCGAGCGCCACAACGCAGACACCAGGATCCGCCGCGCGCCGGGTGGTTCCTGTCCTACGCCGCCCGACACCTGAGCATCCCCGTGGAACCGGGGACAGGGACCGAGGAGCAGCACCGCTTCGGGGTGCACTGGACCCACACGGGCGAAGACGGCGTGGTGCAGCGCTACGCGAGCCTCCTCCGCGGCGATCTCGTGCCCGCCGGCCTGACGCCGCACCTCGAGGCCCTCGCCAAGCACTACGGGCTCCCCTGCCACGTCACCGACGTCCGGCAGCGGCCCGAGGATATGCTCCCGCTCTGGAGCGTCTCGGCGAGCTGGCGGCCGTACCAGGACGCCGTGCACAAGCAGACGCTCCGCTACGCAACGGGCGTCGTAGACGCGCCCCCGCGCAGCGGGAAGACCCTGATGGCCGCGCGCGTGCTCGACACGTTCAACCTGCCGAGCGTCTACCTCGCGCCCAGCGTGCAGATCGTTCGGCAGACCTACGGCGTGCTCAAGCGCCAGTTCGGGAAGATTTCGTATCTCGCCTCGACGGTAGTGCAAAGCCGAGCGAGAAGGACCCCGAGAAGCAGATCGTGGTGGCCACGCCGCAGAGCGCGGTGCGCATGGACCCCGTCTGGTGGGCCGAGCGGAGGTGCTCGTCATCGACGAGTTCCACCACGCGGCCGCGGACACCTACCACAAGATCAGCGCGCTCGCGGTGAACGCCTACTACCGCTATGGCTTCACGGGCACGCACTTCCGCACGGGTGACGACCGCCTCGCAATGGAGGCAATCTGTAGCTATCGACTGCACAAGATAGCCGTTCCCTACCTCGTGGAGAACGGATGGCTTGCTCCCCCGCGAGTCTTCTTCCAGCCTGTGCACGGGTCATGTGGGGGTTCCGACTTCCGCACGGCCTATCAACGCGGCATCGTCGACTTCGAGGCGCGCAACGACCTCGCGGTCCGGACCGCGGTCGCCTGCCTCGAGCGTGGCATCCGACGATCGTGCTCACCCGCCGTCGCGCCCACGCGGACGCACTCGCCGAGCGCATCCCCGAGGCGATCGCCGTGAAGGGCGGCGAGAACGCGCTGACGTCGCGCGCGGTGCTCGACTTCAACGCCGGGAAGCACGCGTGCCTCG
>JALQPE010001100.1:0-18507 GCA_030407315.1 Asparagopsis taxiformis | reverse complement strand
AAATTCAAGCAAATAATGACAGATCTGCTCTTTGAGGACATTGAGAACATGTCAAAGGTTAATCTGATTGCCTTCTTCTATACTCTGCAACATGCTAAGGGTTCTTTCCAGGCAGAAGTTCAGGAGAAGATTATCAGCACTATGGAGAAGCATCATGCCAAGATGAGTCCTAAATTGAAGGTTGACTGGCTCTTAGTATACACTCAGTGCAGAGGCCCTATCATCAATAAGACAAGCAGCAAGAAGCTCCTTTTCGAGGACCACTTCATGCTAAGAGGTTTATTCACAGTCTTGAACTCCATAGGATTGCTGCTAAGGACTTGACAGTGAGGATGTGTTAGAAGCTGGTCTACTGTTTCTCCCGATTGAGAGTATCTGGTTTGAAGTTCGTTCTGTTTGAGATTGAGTCTTTCCTGCATAACAAGAAGGTGATTGCCAGCCTGACCCCTGACAGCCTGTATATGTTCCTTCATTACTTCGCCTATGTTGAGGACCTTGAGGGTTTCTGCAACCAGAATATCTTCCTGGCAATGAAGAAGAGGGCCCTCGATGTCTGGGATCAATTCAAGCCTATTCAGCAGATAAGGATCCTGCACTCACTATGGTCCTTGGGTCAGCTCTCTAAGCAGTTCATGGAGCACTATGAGAACATTGAGATTACTGCTGATTCGACCCTCCTGTACTATTTCTGTCAAATTGAGACCAAATTTTCATCAGATCGGGAGTGGGAGATACTGAGGAGGATGTCCGAGTTGGAGAGTGTTCCCCTGCCTTACTATCAGGCATATACTCGGTTCTGCAACTACATCAAGAACTGCACAGAGTGGAACCTGGAACCCCTTTTGGAGAAACTCAGGAACACAGAGAACCACTATGACTGCAGGAGACTAGAGCACACCTTCCTCAGGAAGTCCCCAGGCTATGCCGACATCAAGAAGTATGTCGATTTCGGGAAGGGCAAAATGTTCAATGATACTCCAGATAGCAGACTCAACAGCAGTGGGTTCGAACTGCCTGTCAACATGGGCATCCCGGTCAATAACATCGAGTATGTGATGTTCGCAGACCCCAAATTCCAGATATCGGTGGATTTCATCAATGCATCTGACTGCATTCCCGGCACCCATAAACTGAAACCGACACTCCAACTGAAACAGAAGTCACTCGAAGACCTAGGATGGAAACACTTGTATATTCATGAAGAAAAGGTAGCTCTTTAGAACACCTGGGAGAAGATCATGGAAGTGCTGGTCAGGTTCAGGGACAACAGGCAGAGCCAAGTGCCTGTTCTCGAGTATCGAGACTATGAGAGATCACAGGAACTGGCCAAAATGAGAGAAGAGATATCCAGGGATGTCCAATACGGTCATGAACTAGAAATGGAAATCAATGAACCAGAGAAGATTCTGGAAATGGAATAGGCAGCACTCAAGGAAGAAGAACTAAGGGAGAGGATCGCCAAGGGAGAGAAAATCCAATGATTAAATACTCAAATTATGTCAGATCAGTCTATATCAATATTCATATGGACCAACGTTAGACCATAGAACCCAGGGTGTACAGGCAAGTCAACCCAGGAATGATGCCAGTTAGTCCTCCCAAACAACAAGTAGTTACTCCCGAAGCTTTCCTAGAATAGCTGGACAATACTCAGGCCCAGTTGCAGAGGAACCTCCAGATGCCGTTGGCTGATCTCCGATAAATGATACAGAGCAAACTATCATAGGTCCAGAGGAGCCTATCCTGATCTCAATCTCAATATCTCAGTATCTCAATATCATAAATGCTCATTAGTTAAGGTCACAGTTCCCAATCATTGTCCTCCTCTTGAATAGGGTGAACTTGACAGTCACATTGATTTCAGGTAAGGACATTGTCTGGGCTATCTTTTCTATTTCTTCTCCTACTTCTGCCCCTTGTAGCTCCTCAGCAATCTCTGACTGTGGAGTGAGGTCCTAAGGATCACTCTCTGACTCTTCTTCCTTGACTTGGTACTCGATTGCCTGCTCGATTATCTCGGGCAGGTCAATGAGGGAGTTCTAATTTTCGATGGCTGTGATGTTGTCCACCCGAATCCTGACATCGTCCCATCGACTCCCCAAGGTATCCCTAAGTGAGTTCACAGTTTCGCTGAAGGCAATGAGAGTGTTCACTTTCCTCCACATTTCATGGGAGAAGAAATTGAATTTCCGGCTGCACCATATTTCTTTAAATCCTTCATGCAGGAAGAACTCCTTGGCCTTCCGAACCTGATCATAGGTGCCATAGAGAAGGAGACTCCTCTCGAATGCCCATGACCGCTTTCGGGAATAGTAACTCTCGTAGATTTTGGTGCTTATCAGGAACTCCTCATTGGGTACCATCAGAACATCTGTTGCAAACTGAACCCCCTTCGATAGTTTGGATTTGAGATAGTGATAGGCCTCCTGCTTGTGCTTGGAGAAGGACTTCACGATGAAGCATCTCTTTTTGTATTGAACTGTCGATGAGCGATATGCCGAACTGCCAATCACTGTTAATGGCTCCAGCTCATTGCTTTCGGGGATATCCGATAAGGGTCGAGTCTCGTCATCGAACAGCCATGCATCCGCCCCGCTCAATAGGATGAACAGGGATACCATGAGCACTCTGTAGGTAGTATTCAGTTTCATCTCTTTGAGTTTTAATTTGATGCTGTTCTAAACTTTGATCCCAGTAATAAATATCGATTGAATGATAGGAAATCAGAGATCCTGCTCATTGGCAGTGAATATGGGATCCAGCCAGTCATTAATGAATCTCTTAATGTATGGACTCCTGAGTGGCATTATCTTCGAATTGTTGATGTCGCCCTGGTAGAGCAGGATTGCTGGTTGTTTGTTATAGCCATGTTCTTGGCAGAAATCCTTATTCTGCTTGCAATCGAGACTGGCAAACTGAATTTACTCTTTGTATCTATCCTGGACTGCAGGAACTGCTTCAGCGAAGGACTTGTATGCCATGTTGCATGGCTCACACCTGAATTAGAATATAACTACCCTTGCTCAATCGTATGAATCACAATCAAATTAGGGAACTCCTCAATAGCAGCCTCGAAGTTAGAACTGGTCAAGGAGAGAATCCCCTTCTCCTTCTCAATGAACTTACTATCCTCAGCTACGGCTCCAAGAACCAGGACTAGGAATACGAATAGCTTCCACATTTTTAAATTATAGAACTGTGGGAGTTCAGCAGTAACCCATATTGCCAAATCAATTATTATTCACTCTTGTACTAGAACCAATGTTCAGAAATACTGACTAACTCGATGAAATCGAAGTATTGAAGGTAGAGCATCATCGAAAAGTAAAGAAAGATGATGCAAGACTGCTACTAGACTACAGAAACTACACTCATTATAGATCAGATCTGCTGGCAAAGGTGTTCTCATTCTGGAGGTAACCTGTCAAAAAAGGAGACAGGAAAAGAGTAATGGTGATCACCACAGAGGTGCCCATCATAAAGTTCAAGGACTTTGTCCAGGTTATTGCTGAGAGTGTAGATCAGATCAAATTTAGCACGGCGATTAATGAACTATAAAACTTCAAATCCAGAACGAAACTGTTCATCCAGAGTGATGCCTTACAGCACTGCGGATTAGTCATCCCTGAACAAAATATCGACTTTGCAGTGTTTGCTACTCCAGATTTCAGGTTTGCGATTAAAGCATATCTGACATCCTTTTCCTTCAGCATATTTGGCAAGAAGATGCTGAAGAAAGTCGAGCAGCCCCAACCACTAATAATAGGGGAGTAGATTTTGAGGACTAAGCTGAAAGCAAAGTATGCTGAGAAGGTGGATCTCCCTATGTCTCCTCAGACTGACATCCTTGCTCGAAGTCAGAAGTTCTATGACAAGTTCTTCTTTGATAGTGATGAGGCCATGATTAAGTTGCAGGTGTTCCATAATTACCCTTTCTTGAGACTGAAGTACTTCTTGCCGGTTAAGTTTGAGGACAGCAGGACTGGGTAGCCACTGAGGGGTCCTATTTATAGCAATTCAGACAAGGATTGCATGTATGGGCACTCACCGAATGGCTACAATGCCGAGACTACTCGGTAACTGGAGGGTGATTTCTGTGAGGAGTGCCAGGGAGCCATCCAGCAGTTAGAGGAGAACCCACTGATGACGTTCCTGAGGGACAATGTCCTTAACCCGAAGAAACTGAATATGGTGTTCTGTCCTGAGTTTAATCGGTTCAAACTCATCGGTCCCGACCATAAACTCACCTACACTAACTTCCATCATTTCAGAATTAATTTGAAGAAGTGCACTCCTAAGGCTAGGCAGAGTGTCACTTTGAGGGAGAACTTCGAAAGGCAGCCAACTATCTTCAGACTCAATGGGCGGACTCTCCTGATGAAGGATCCAGCCAGGGGGAAGTTCTGCGACCATTACTCATTCACTGATCTCAGACTGTTCTACTTGAACAGAAATGGGGATAACCTATATCGGTGTCCCATCTGCGGGAACACGATGCCTGATTCCGAGGTGTACTATTTGAGGGAGGCTTCAGTGCTGCTGGACTATCTATCTTGGAAGACTGACAACAATCCAAAAGCATTCAATGACTCGTCCATGGCCATAGATCATATATCCAGGAAGGTGTACCTGAGTTTCGGAGAGGTTGTCAAGGATCAGCCATACGGCGACAAGAAGGAGACCAAGATAACCATATAAAAGAAGGAAATAGAAATAAAGGAAATGTATGAGACATTGGCAGACCCGTATGTGCCATTCAAGGAGTACACCCTCGAGATACCCAACCCAAAGCAGTAGAAGGCGAGGAGGCTGTTCATGTTCGACGCCATAGAGGGAGAGTACGACTCTAACCAGGAAGACGACTATGAGGACGAGGATGAAGACGAGGAGATAGATTGATCGGTCATGAGAGTATAGCTGATGCTCCCAATAGAAGAATCTAAATATTTTATTGGATTTACTAACAAAGGACACCTGAGAGGACCCCCAGGCATGAAAGACACCATACAGTTCACCAAGAGCAGACTCAACTCCTCCAAACCATCCACCTGCACTCCCAAGAAAGACAAGACACTCAGGTTCACACTCGACAGCAAGAAGTCCATCCCCGAATGCCAATTCGAATTTGATGACAGGGAACCAGTCAACTGTGGAAGCTGCATGACCAATAAAGCCATCAAACAGTGCATGAACTGCAATATGAAATGGTTCTGTGGGGGGTGCTATACCCGAATACATAAAACGGGGAAATTCCAATTCCATAATCCAGCCATTGCATCGAATAATACCCAATAAAAGAGGGAACCCCTAAAAACGCCCCTCTCACTCAAGAAAAGCTACATTGAACGTGATGATGAGTGGCCGAGTATCATGAATACACCTGGCAGTTCGAGGATCAAATTAACAGAGGTCGAATAACTGCAATGGAAGATGCTCGAAAGTGAGTTCTCCCAAAACTGGGCCGAACTCAGTCTACAACTTGAACGCTCAATGAAGAAGTATATCGAGACCATTAAAGAGAAATGGACTATCATGGAGCATGAATTAGAAGATAGGAGGCGCAGGGAACTCGATGTCCTTAAGAAAAGGTGGAAGAAATCATCGGCCATGACGAACAAGTCAGAGAAGCTCATTGCACACAACAGTCCGGTGAAGGAGGCAGGATACTTCTGCGGATCTAAGAACAAATCATACCATAGCAAGAAACATATCCCTGACAACTCCTTTCTCGAGCAGGAATCCAAGTACTCTTAATTGAAGTTAAACTATTCAGTGCTCGAAGAGATAGAAAGACAGATGAGTAATCTGGAACTAAGGAGGATACTGGTGAGGGAACAGAAACTCCCTCAGTTCAAACCATACCAGAAAACATTGAACTCAAGAGCATTACTAAGTCCCACTTAGAATTTGAGAACAGTTACTTCGCCCAACATGACCAGCACCCAAACAAGAAAATCTGTCTACAATAACATTTATGAAGCTACCAGCAAGAAAACTCCTTTAAAAGCAGTCTGCAACTTGGAACCGCAGATCAACATTTCGATGATCCAAACTGATGGTCCAGCATCGATGCAGAATCATGCAGAGCCCATCGGAAAGAGGCGATCTGCAAATGAGGAGAATCTGGCTCTCTTTAAGGAGGGGCTTCTCAAGAACAAGTCTTAAAAATCAATTGCATCTTCTCCACTAGATGAAAAGCAGAAGACCAAGAAGAGTCGAGGGAGGCTGTTTGTCTAGTGAAATCTGATCCTGTGTGTTTTCATTTTCAGAGTTCTTCATTGAGTTGGGTTGAGATCAATTAAATGTATGGCTAATCGATGCAGTTTGCTCCCTAGGACTGTTTGTCTGATGACTAATTGGCAAATAATATTATAGGTGAGTCTGATGAAATCATAGAGGGTATTTAATCTCCTGGTTTGTGCTCTGATGCTCTTGGGAGTGTGTTCTGGTGTCCTTATCACTGATACGCTTGTACTTGTGTTCTGATTTAGGATCAACATGACCTGAATTATCTGCACAGTGAGCCCATATTTGGTTCGCCAGGCAGCTATGTTACTATTGAGTTTGAGCCCTAAGGACTGACTTACACCTATGCTCAGGCATCATTCAGTGGTTACAACACAACAGTGCCTTCGTCTATTGATTTTTTCGGAGTGAACCCGTCGACTATGCCTAACATGGATCTCTAGAGTTTGATGAGCAACAAGAAACAGTATATCAACATGAGGATTCCTTCACTGCTGGCCAACCAGATATACATCACAGTTTATAGTCTGGATCCCTCGTCGAGGAGGGTGGATGTCAACTTCACATTGGACATTCGGGACCATCAACCGAACCCAAGATGTGCAGCCTGCCGACAAGGGTCCAGGAGTGCCAGTTCATGCCAATGCTCACCATGTCAGGACAACTATGAGGGCACTGACTGTTCGAGATATGTGACCACCCTATCAGAAGGCGTAGCATTAAGCAGAGACATGCAAAATAGGACAGTGGAGTACTACCAAATACCGGCAACGGACTCAACAGTAGAAGTCAGCATAGCCTCAGAGTTCTCAGTCGAAGTCTACTTCCAGTTCCAGTCATATTAAGGGGAATTCGCATCATACCTGAACGCAGTATCAGACAGGAATGGCATAGCCAGGTATGGAGTGACCGGGTTCAACCCACTGTCAATACCCGGAGCACCCAATGGCCGAGTCATATCCATAGCCGTGGCCAAGTACCACGATGTTAGAACCAATATTATCATCAAGTACATCAACAACTCGGCAGTGGACATCCTGGTCATCATTCTGGCTGTGCTTGGAGGCATCCTCGGTCTGGCACTACTCATAGCCATCTTGTACTTGGTTATGAAAATCCGACAACAGGAACTAGTGTATGCGGGGGATGCACCCAATATCACCATTCCCAGTGCCAACAACAAACTAAGCTCACTATAAGTGGAGAGATACTTCCCTGAGTTCACCCAGTCCCAAGTCGAAGGTTCAGTGAGTTTCCTGAGCAGAAGAGTTCATCGGATCTCCAGCAAATGAAGAGTGACGAGGGCACCACTGAGAAAGAGTGTGCTATCTGTCTGTCTCCCATCCTGAACGATGACCTATCCAGAGCCACTTTCTGTAAGCACATCTTCCATTCCAAGTGTCTGATTAGCTGGTTCAAGAAGCAGAGGGTACTCATATATTTATTCAGAACTGCCCATACTGCAGAGAAGAGTACAACAGGACCAATACTGTCAAACTCTATGAGTAACTGGTGGCTCAGAACAACAACACTGTGCTGTAGGGTACTGCCCTCGTTAAGGCTATAATGAGATCTGGTACTTCGGGGATATCCTTTAAGTCGATTCCGAAGACTATCCAGGACATCGAGTGATATCTCTATCTAACAAATATGAATGAGTTGTTGTCTGAATATTGATATATTGAATTGTTTTCAATGATGAGACACATAAAGACTCTGACCTGGAAGCCGATGCAGCAGTTCGGGAGTTTCGCCGGTCCTTATAACCCGTACAAGTACAAGGATTGGCTGGTGCCCAAGAACGTGCCTGCCAACAAGGAGACCTATAACACGATCAGGAACCAGGACAAGATAGTGCTGCCACCAGTTAGGAACATGAGGCATGTGAACCCAGTGAGGCAGTCCGGTCCCCTGCCCTCCTACACGGGCACCTACACCATGGAGGACATCAAGAAGGTCTTCGATCAAACCCACATCGGCAACGACATGCACTACTGCCAAATGGATGTCGACGAGGTCATGCGCAGAGTCCCAGGAGTATTTAAGAGATAATGCAGATCACCAGGAAAGAAGTGGAGCACATCGTCAAACTGGGGCTGTCCCCCCTCGAACAGGTGGACTACGCCTACATTGCCTACAACTTGGGGTTGGATGTGTTCTACATGACCAACACCATCTACATCGCCAGGCAGGTAGTCACCAACTCCAAGGGACAGAAAGTGGAGGTCTTCTGGAACTCATTCACCTTCGAAGATATGGCTACCCTCAATGTCGGATTCGCACCCATCCTGGAGACCGTAGACTACCATTGGGAAATCTTCCTGTGGGCTGACCCTCCCATCAAGGTTACCGGTGATCTCGATCTGGGCGTACCCAACACCTGGTTCGAGTACGAACAGGAACTCTCAACCGAAATGGTCATCGCTAAGGATCAGATGAACATCCCCGAAGATATCAGACCGTACAACACCCCCAGGAACCCCAACGCCAGGAAGGAGCTATGGAAGAGCCAATAGCAACTGGCCCTAGAGGAAGAAATGCAGAAACCAGAGTGGAAACTCCCACAGAACATCTGATGGTCACCATTTGGACTCATTCATCATCATAATCACAACATAGGCATAGCATAATTAATGAATATCCATCACAGACTCATCATCAGAGTCTGCATCTCCTCCACCTCCATATCCTGCCAGTTACAGTCATTCTGAGACTTCTTCCCTGCGAACTCACCCCTATATTCAGTATTGCCCTTCAACTTAAGCCCATTGGCATAGTACTTGTTCTTGGGCTTGCAATTGGGATCCTTATCGGCTCTCTTAGGCGTGAAGTCCCCCTTGTAACTTGATTAGTATGGCATTGATGCATTGCTGTGCTTAGGGAACCTGAATTAATTTCGAATTACGATGACTATTGGGAGCACTTGAGGGTTGGATGGATTTCTTTAGAGTGAAAGTCAACCTTGTAAACCGAAGATCCTTGGAATGGCAAGTTGCTCGTAGCCGGGTTGGTAGTAGGTTTCATGGAAGTGATGAAGTTCTTGCCTCCCCAGTTCAGGAACTCTCTGCTGTACGATGTTTCCATGAAAGAGGGTGACTCATTTTCTTTCTCACTCTTGTTGTTCCTCTTGCCCTTCCTCGACTCCAGCTGGTGTGGCACAAAGGAGTTCTGGTAGGTGGATGACCCATTGAATGGATAGTTGGTCTTGCGAATGGAGTACATCTGTCCTGGGGCTATTTCTGTGGAGTTGTTCCTCCTCGGGTACTCGTTCTTGTAGGTGGTCTGCCCTGTCCTGAAGGGAATCTTCAGCCGTCGATTGTTGGGCTTGTTATTGCAGCAGTTTTTGACTGAGTCCTATCACTGGTACTTTTGTTCTGGAAGTACTGGTGGTTCCGAGCAATCAGGGCCTTCATTGTCTGGGAGTAAGGGTCTGATGGCTCGTTCCTGCTGAATGGGGACTCCATCACCTTCTCAGAATGCTCACGCTAGGACTGGTTCCAACTCTGTGGCCTGTTCAGAGTGTCCCCTCCCGACTGCTGATAGTTGTCGAACGATGGTTTTCCATGAGTGCATCTGTTCACCCTTCGTGACATCGAGTGGAAGAATCACTGTTTATTTATTCTATATTTCGAAAGAGGCCAATCAGAAACATCGAATCCAGAAACCTAACCATATTCATCAATCACTATCATTCAACGATATGATAAGGGACACCCTCTATGTCTGAGACATCTTCTGAATGCCCTCACACTTATCCTACACGAAATTTGGAGTCTTGAAGTCACTGTCATGGAACATTTTATTGATTTTATATGTGATGACTATCCACATGTAGGTCTCGAACTATAGAGGACCGAGCTGGTTTTGAATGAAGGCATTGGAGAGACGGATGGAGTTTCTGTCGACTATCTCCTTGAATGCATCGAGATAGCTCTAACAGTCAGTGCTATTTTCTAATTCTGGATTATCGATGAGGGCTGCCACGTATTTTTTGCCTTCTATTGAGTGTTCTAGGTCCTTTTATTCTTGCATCCTTCCGAGAAGTGCCTTCATCAATGAATCTTAGCCCTTTGAGTCCCCATAGATGCTATTATTAATATCTTCCTCCACTGTTTTTAGCCAATCTTCTATGGACTTTCTTTCTTCTTCTTATAGGTTGTCTATCCAGATGGGTCCTTTGAGTGTTCCTATTCTCCTCTCTTTGATCTCCTTCAGTATTTGGTTCTTCAGGCTGATGGTGTACCCAATTGATAGGTAGCTGAGTACTCTGTTCAATCGAAAATCTGCCAATTGATACCCATGTTTAGCTATGCAAGCTGGGATATTCTTCGGCACTTTGCTCTTCCCAAGGGTGCAACTAATTTGATTTTTGATGAGTTCTATGTCCTTCCTGGACTGTTTTTTGAGTGCCATCTGCTTCCACTCTTCTGGATCTTCGATGAGTGATATGGTGCTCTGTTTCTTCTGAATTTGTGCTTCTAGAATTTAACACCTTTCCAGCATCTGCTTGCACTTGGGTCTCTTAATCCATGAATACGTGAGCATTTCGCCAATAATGAAGATCCACTGCCTTGAGAAGCTCGAAGGGAACACATCCGAAACACTGAACTGTTTTATCAGAGTGTCAATTTTACTCTCAAGCTGTTTCAGACTGACATCAACCAACCAAGGTTTGCCTGAGATGACTTCAACCATAAGCACTCCAATGCTCCAGACATCGCATGCCCCATCGTAATTGGAGGCCTCCTTCAGTATTTCTGGTGCAGCATAGAGGGGAGTGCATGCTTTTTGGGTCATGATGATGGAGACATCCCTGCACAGTCCGAAGTCCCCTATTTTGATGTTGTTGTCCTTGTCCAGGTATATGTTTTCCGGTTTGAGATCCCTGTGTATTTTGCCTGAGTCTTTGGTCTGGTACCTAGGCTGTGCATGTGCATGACTCCTATCAGTATTTGTTTGAGTATGCGGACACACTCTGCTTAACTGAATGTGCCTGCCCTTTTCTGTAGGGACCCTCCCGGACAGTACTCCAGGAACTCGTAGACTCCTTGTCCGTCTGTTTTCTAGCATCCATAGAATTTCATCAGTCGAGGGTGGGGAGCAGCTGTGACTTCCCTCATGACCAATATCTCCCTCTCCAGGAAGTTCTTGCCGTACCTCCATGTCTGATCCTTGATGTGCTTTATGGCCACATATTCCTTGGTCTTGGTGTTGTACCCTTTGTAAACTGTGCTTGATGCACCCGTCCCCAGCACCTAATTCATGTTGATCAGGTAAGTGCTCAAAGTGGGAGTGATCTGAGAGTAACCCTCAGGGTAAGTCTAGCTCATCAAATAAGTATTACTGCCAAATCAAGACTGCTTATAAACCAAACAATAACAATAAATATATCGAAGGGCCTATCACTGACTGGGGTCATTGGAGTTGAGACCACTCACTATGGATAGCAATTGGTTCTGAGATGCCTCATCCAGGAGCTGGGTGCGGGTCTTCACATACTCAGAGTTCGAATAGTTCTGATCCGGAAACAACTTATCCAGGTGATAACAGGCTCGGATCCAGAAATAGAGCATAAGGTCATTAGTACTGAATGACTATATTCGACTGTTAGATTTATGCACCCCATCACTGTTGATCAGTTTCTAGTACTGCTCTCTGTACTTCCGATACTCAACATACTTATCTGAAGATTCTCTATTAAGTGCCTTCTCGATTAGAGGCATATAGGCCCTCAGTGTTGAGGATAGTTTCTAGTCAAGACCTTAGCGAATGAGATAGTCCTCAGTCAGCTTCTTCAAAATGGGTTCCAGAATCTTCTCATGACTCTTGATTTTGGTAGATAGCATCGTCTCCATCTCGGCCATGAAGGAACCAGAACGAACCGTAAATTCTGTCTGTTGAACCCGAATCAGCTTATTCCGAATTTCGCCCAATAACGAATTTTTGAAGCTGATCATGCTACAGAGTGACAGAAACATCAAAAGGTACTTCTCAATGTTATGGATGTAAGGGTACTCCTGGTTGGCATAAAACTTAGAAATTAAATGAAGGTTCCTGTCAATTTTAATGCATTGGAAGTTAATCCAGCGTCTCTGGAGCAAGTCAGAAATATACTCTCTGGCTTCAGCAGCTGTCGATCTCTATGCTGGTTTGAGTTGAAGCAGTCTTTCGAGCAATATCTTCTCTTCAGCTGAACAATCCTTCGGCAAACTCATATCGATTTTCCTCCCTTTTTCCTTAGATAAAGTCGGTAGACTTTCTGATGTATATAGTGGTCCTCCAGTTAGCAGCTCATAAATAATGGTCCCAATGCTCCAGATATCGCATTTTTCGTTATAGCTTTCCTCTTTTATGATTTCTGGTGCTGAGTGGACTGGGTGTCCTTTCTTTTCGTTCTGTCTTCCTTTGTTGTCTTCTGTTCCTGTTTTGATGGACCCTATTTGAGTGTTCCTTGGTTGAAGTGTATGTGTTCTGGTGTTAGTCTGCCATGTGCTACTCTGGCTGAGTGTAGGTGTGTGACTGCCTCTATTATTTGCTTGGCTATGCTGAGTACTTCTGTTCTGTTGAGTGTCCCTATTTTATCTCCGAGTGTTCCCCCATCGCAGTGTTCTGATACACAGAACACTCCCCTTTATTGGCTGATGAGGCATTCGTGGTGCTTGAGTATATGTGGGTAATTGACCCCTATCAGTTTATGGAAGTTCTGCAGTTCCTCTTAGTAGCTGTCCATGCCCTCGATATCTCCGAAGTGCTGGATGGTCACTGGCTCAGAGTTCGATCGAATCTTACCCATGTACACTGTTGAGTTTTTATCCTTGCCCTTCACTTGATTCCAGTCGATGTCATAGCCAGATAGCTGAGTGTATGTTGGCACCTATACTTCCTCCATTTAGTATACTAGAATAACTATCAAGATCAATGTCAAGACACTCCAGAAATAACATACTATGAACACGAGTAAGATTAGGGTATGATATTCAATAGTTGTAGTGCACCGGCCCTTCGATATCTTCCCAGTTGGGATCGTCTGGGTCGTCTTGGTCCATGTTCATCATTTCGTTGCTGTCTGGGATGTAGTTCGGTGGATAGCCTTCTAAATTCTCCTAATTAATAACCATTTAGGCATTGCCCCCTATTACTCTCCGAGTGACTGCTCCCATAGGAGAGAACTTGAATGGTTTCATTTGGTTGTTGATGAATAGAGGAGCCACCTGAGGGTTCCAGTCCTTAGGTGGGCTCACTTTGGGTTTCTCCATCAGTTGCGGATTCTGGGACTGAATCTGAATTTGGACAGTGCCTTCCGGAGTGTGATAGTTGCAGCATCCCTGTTTCATGTACAGTTTCAACTCGAACCATAGAGCCGTGATGGCCCCGATGGCAGTCCCATGCCTAATCTATGTTGGAATTTACACTTGAGTCTGCACTACTTCGGACTGTCCTTTGTAGATGACCTTGTTCAGGTGTTTGAGGGGGTACATGTTGTTGTAATGGTACTGATTGGCATGCCCTGATCCCGATACCATAATGTGTCTCTGATGCAGCTGTAACTGTATATCTGTGAGTTCCTGGCTGCCCTGAGTGTTGTCGATGCTGAGTTCGATGGACAGTGTGTCCCCGGTCATTGCACTGTTCTTGTCACTCTTTAGTGTGACTCTGGTGTTCCCATAATCGATGCAGCAACCACAGCACTTCCCGTTGAAAGTCCTATCAATTGTAGCTATGCCTGATGGAATTTTGGGCAGCTCTCTTATGTTCATGTTGATAGTGAACTGTTGGTTGTCATTGTTGCCATTGTACGATGCCAGGTAGGCAATCAGTGGGTATTTGATGTAGTTGAATGCAGACATATGGAAGCTGCCCGATAGCATCCCAGGCAGCACCAGTGAGAATGGGAACGTATAGTGCCCTTCCTGCACCCCATTCTTGAAGCTGTGCAGAATGAACTCCTCCTTGTATGTTTCCCTGTGATGCCTGTAGTGCCTCCTGCGCTTCTTCTTGCTTCCCTATTTCCAGTTCACATACTCGTGGCCTTCCATGCGAAGGTAGAGCGAGTTATATTCACTGAAACCACGGCAGACTATGTACACATTGCCCTCGACCTGCTCGCCAGCCATGTAGATCGGCTGGCCAACTCCAAATAGATGTCGATGTTAGGGTCCCTCTTGAAAGAAGATTATCCGATACCCATCTCTGTTTAATTATCGGAAAAGAATAAACGAACAACCACAGTCATAGTTGATCAATCAAACTCATAGTTTAAATGGAAACAATTCGGTCAGAATTCAATAAATAGGTCTCCAGTTGAGAACTGGGAAGTGAGAGCAGGCTAAGACATTGATGTTAGGTTAGATCTCTTAACGATAGATTATTATCATTGACCTGCGATAACTATAATCGGTACGAAGGATGTCTCGACTGATAATGCACAAACACAACAAGTCCAGGAACATCAACTTCTCACTGGACGTGAAGGGCTACACCAAGAACCAGAGCATCTACAACCAGATACCCAACCATCATAGCAGTGTGGTCTACAGCCCAGAACGCAAGAAGAGTTTCAAATAGCAGCAACGCAGCCAGAATAGGCTCATCAGCAAAAGGGCACACAAGGATGCAGGGAACTCCCAGCACCAACTGCTCAGTCCGAACCATCACACCCAGTCAAACAAGAGGAAGTTCTCCCTTAGTATGCATTTACATCTAAATAGGCAGCCAAATCATTCAAAATCAACCACTCGGCATCCATAGACACACACATGCTGCAGCACAGGTACCGGAAAGCATCCAAACTGATGAAGGGAGGCAAGTACCCCGAAGTCATAGAACTGCTGGAGAACCACGTACCCTACTTCGAGAGAACCCCAGAGAGCAGATAGCTGTGTTTCTGGTTGGCCATTGCGTATAACAAAGTGCAGAGTCCCTTCGAAGCCATCAAGATTCTGAACATGATGATCGACCACTATCCAGATTTCGAGGAAGCATTGATATATAGGGCGACCATCTACCTGCGATTAAGGAAGAACAAGGAAGCAGCCAGGGATTTCGAGACGGCTATCCGACTCAACCCAACCAACTCCACGGCCTACATCGAACTAGGGAAACTGGACACATCACTCGGCAACTATGCCCGAGCATACTAGATATGGAACAAGGGAAGAGAAGCAACGGAAGATTTTGTCAAGATAAGCATCAATATAGTTGAGAGCCTATTAACAAGGAAGAAGGCAGACGAGGCAGGGAAATAGATACAATTGATATCGAGCAGAGTGGAGAAGAACAGCAGTGACCTTCTGTACCTGAAAGGCCTGTGCGAGAAGACCATGAACAGACTGAGTGAAGCATGCATATTTTTCGAGGAGTGTCTCAAGTATAACAACAGTGAACGTTCAGTCAAACTGTCCTTGTACTAACTGGTGAAGATCAAGATATCACAGAGGGATTACTATGCGGCCTTCCACACTGCCAGTAGGATAGAGTTTCTGAGGATTCAAGACAAGTACATCCTTGACTTCAAACACTTCCTGGATGCAGTCATTCTGATAATGAAGAAGAAGTTCCTCGAAGGACTGAAGATCCTTGAACTGTACCTCGAGGAGGAGGAGTCCATGGACAGCTTCCTCTCCCCACTATTCTATCGGTTCATGGGCTATGCTTACTTCAAAGTTGGGAAGCATCTCGAGGCCATGGCAAGCTATAAAAGATTGAAGGGAAATCAAATGGATGAGGTATCGAAGTACAACCTATACTTGGTGGAAGGGATCACTGCTATCGAACTCAACCACAATTACGATGCCGGACTCAGGAAGTTCGGGGCTGCCAAGAAGATATACCCTCAGAAGGTGTAGCCCTACACCTACACTGCGATGGCCATCATCAAATAGAAACTATCCAATACCAATATTTCTGATTCTAGGAGGGCCCTGTCTATCACTTAGGCTTTGTAGTAGCTGAACTGTGGTAACTCTATAAACAATTCTAACTCTAACCTGCTGTTCCATCGTACTATCCTGAACTTGTCCCTGGAGAACTGGTAGGGTGCCCACCAGGACATCAATAGGTGCATTGAGAAGGCCGAGTAGAACCTCCCCAAGTACTTTTATTTGAGGGGCATGTGCTATGCATGCATCAAGGACATCCCTAAGGCCATCAACTAGTACTCGATCGCCATCAGTCTCGATTCAGAATACTATAGGGCCTACCTCGAGAGGGCCAAGTGCGACTTCCTGACTGGGGACAGCGATCTGGGGTTCAAGGACCTGAAGGTGTACATGCAACTGAACCCATCCGACTTCAGAATCCACAAATGGATAGGAGATCTACTCTATGAGGGCAAGTCCTACCAGGATGCCATCAGAGCATATTAAGAAGTCAATGACAAGAAGTACTTCGAACTATACTAAATGAGGGCCAAGTGCCACTTCAGACTGGGCAAACTCCCCGAAATGCTGAACTGCCTCAAACTAATGGAAAAAATACCAGTTCCTCCCAGGTACACGGCACATAGCAAACACCTGACAGTGGATAACACAGCCATGAGACTGCTCCAAAGTTTGATGAAGGGAGACTCCCATACCATCATCAAGTCACATGTCAAGCAACTCAACACCCTTCTATAGGACAACAAAATTGGGTTCGTATTCCAACTGATTGACTGCATGAACCTGCTCGGAGTGTCTGCATTCTACCTGAGCAACTATGAGGAAGCATATGAGTCATTCTTATTGGTCCTCGAACTGTATCAGTCCTTCTCATAACGACCAACTCCTGAGTTAAAATCAGAGTGCTCTCAGGAAGAGGTTAACTTACAACTGGATAAGATAGTGTATCACATGTTCCTCTGCCAAGCATTCAAAGATGAATGGAGCAAAGCAGTGTCCCTATTCAAAGACGAAGAGATCATCGAGAACTGCGAGAAGTTCTAATTCGGGAAGGAGTTCAAGAGAATAGCAGAACTGGCAGAAATGAACCACGCAAATATACTCATACTAGAACCCAATGACAATGATTCAGTGTTCAGGAAACTACCCAACATCTAAGTCACAGTCAACAAACTCAAAATAGTACCATATAATTAATGCAGAAAACACGGCTATTCTTTGGGTTATATCATTAACCGGCTGAAGAACTGTACTCAATCGAGACTGCAAAGAGGATAGTCAACGATCTGCACCCATCATACATCGATGACATGCCTGAAGGACCATGGATCAAAAGGAACTAACATGGTGTCATATTCACTCAGGATATCATAGAACAAGAAAATAGCTCTATCTTTGATTCTTCGATGGTGACCACAGAAAGGGAGGAATCCTCAGTATCCTAATCTAGGATAGACAAAAAGGAAAGACTAAAGGAACTGATGAAACTGGACCAGTCTACTGAAGACAGGATTAATAGGTTCATCAAGAAGGACCAGAGGGTCACCACTGAATTTTGATGCGTACTTGGAACTTAATATTGAGTATCGATCACTTGGTTGCTGCATACCCTCCGAAGAGACCCAGAATTGCACCTGGAGCTCCCCATAGTTTCATCCCGATTGCTGCGAAGAACCCACTGACTCCTAATCTGATCTTCATTATCCTTCCATACTTCTGAAGACGGGCTGCCTCATCGAGTTCAGTGTTGGTTTCCTTGGCATTTTCATATGCTTAATGGATGTTGTCTTCTATTTGTTCTAGATTGCCTCCCTGTTCGACTATCATTTCGTTGATATCGTTCATAACTTCCTTGTTTTTCTCCATCCGTTTGAGCACACTTTCAAGTTCTTCAGGTCTGACCTTCATTTGTGTTGACCGTATTTCTTCCATGGCAATTGTCCTTGCTACCCTCTTTGACATCCTTTCCATGTTCATGGTCCATCTCCATCATAATTCTGTCCATTCCTCATTCCTTTAATATTGTGGGTTGTTTCTTTCTTGTCTTTTTCCTATTTCTTTTGTTTCTATTTGATTGATGCTTCTAGTTCGTTCATTCTGATTTCGATGTCGACTACCTGCTTCCTAATTCTGGTGTTGGATCCTTGCCCTTGCGTGTCCAATATTTTCTTGGCATCCCGACAAAGTTCACGTAGAGGACCGATGGATATGAGTTGTATGGTTGGATCGTCCTCCTTTTTGATGCTTTTGTACTTGGAGCTTATTTCTGCAATCAGTTTGTCGAGTTCACTCATGTTGTGTGTATATGAATTATAATCAATTCTTATGGTAATAGTACTCCTTACTCTTGTAGGAGTGAAGGGGTTGGGGGTTGGGGTTGGGG
>JALQPE010001099.1:0-22368 GCA_030407315.1 Asparagopsis taxiformis | reverse complement strand
AATTCCGTGATCTGAGCCGCTGGCACGCCCAACTCATCAATGGCGCTTCACGCCTATCGCTACAAAATAACGCTTGGTTTTTATGCTTCAATTTCTGGATGCTGGCATAATCCAAGGTGGTCGTAGTGATCGTGCGTCAGGAGGATGAGATCGATGGGTGGAAAATCATCTATTAAATCCAAGGTATTATCTGAAATCGCTTAGAGGCAAAGGGCGCATCGGGGCAGTATCCGGTCCCAGCATGGGATCAATCAACAAGGTCTTACCAGCATTTGCATAAGAATCGCCGAATGCCCATACCAAATGAATTTACCAGTAGCAGAAGGTGCAAGGAAGGCGCCGTTCACAAAGGCAGTCACGGGTAAAGGTTGCTGAGGTGCACGCCCTTTTTGATTAGCCAATTGCTTGTAGATTATCCTCGGCATATCAAGCAGGCTAGTGCTTAAACTGGTCTCCTCCAGGTTTTGGAAACTCCCATTCCGCCAATTTTCTGACTGTTCATATTGTTGCGTTAGTGCTCGAGTAAACTTTCCCACCAAATGCTTGAAGAACATTTTCTCTATTTCGTTTATTACGATCTTACTCAGGTCGAAAATACAACAGGAAGTTAAGAAGCTATTTGAATTTGACAACAATTACGAAATCTTAACCTCAATTTCAGCTGTCACGGGCAGAGCCTGACAAGTAAGTACCATTCCCTTGTGCAATTTCCCTATCCTCCAACGCCATACAGCTTTCATTTCAGCCTTCCCTTAGTCACTTTAGCCACACACGTGGCACAAACTCCGCTTTCACAGGAATAGGGTGGATTAAGACCGGCTTCTTCAATACTTGTAGAATTGTCTTTCCGCTAGGAACTCTAATTTGATGCCTTTGCTCGTTCAGAATTGCTGTTAGATGAGCATTATCGACTGCCTCTATCTTCGTATTAACTCTTCCACATTTCCTCCAAATTGTTCGATGTGGATGAGTTCTTTAGGAATCTGTAAACCCAATAACGTCTTTCTTACGCTTATGTCATCGCGCCAGGTCCGCAAATATAATATTCCGTGCTTTGAGCAAGCGGAGGATGATTCGTGATAAACCATTCGACAGCCTCGGCATCGATTCTGCCTTTTCGGCCCTTCCATTGTTCCCATGTAGACCACACTTTTGGCTCGCTTAGGGTGTGAACGATCTGTAATCTTTGAGGATATTGCTGCTGCAATCCCTCTAGTTCGCTTTTGAAAATGATGGTATCCTGATTTGCATTACCGTAGAAGAGATTGACAGCGCTATTTGGTGAAGCGATGAGGACTGATTTAAGAATAGAGAATAATAGGCGTGATACCGCTTCCCGCAGCAAATAGAAAATAGGTTTTGTAAGCTTCTTCTTGGATATCGGCATAAAAACGACCCTGCGGCACCATTACCTCCAGTTCATCCCCTGCCACTAAATGATCCCCTACATAGTTGGAAACCAATCCATTATCACTCTTTTCACGGTTACTTGAAGAGGGTCATCAGTAAAAGGGCAACTATTTAGAGAATAACTCGGCGAACCTCCTCACCATTGATAAAAAACTTGATGATCAAATGTTGCCCCGGAAAATAGTTGAAGGATTCATAAAGATTGAGGGGCACATCAAAAGTAATAGTCGTTGCCTCTTTAATCGGATTATCAATGGCAAGAACTCTCAGTTTATGAAATTGATTGGGCATAATCATTACTGTTCTATGACAATTTTTGTTTAAAACAATCCTTTTCTGAAAATTAGGAAGCCATCCATCTTTGAATAATCTTTTGGAAATTGCGGACAGTACTTTCACCATGTTTGGCTGTTGCTGTAACGCCAAAAAGTGGGTTTTTCAAGGATTTCTGCTGCTGTTCGCATACGTATACATCCTCTTCCATGAAGTCATTCCAATCCATCGGGTCTTCTGAGTTTTCATCTGGTTTATTTCCATATTTTGTTTCTCCCCCCATGATGCCATGCCAGGACATATTGGACTTCATTTGTTGCTTGGAAAACTCCCATCCGTCATCGGCTCCAGTTTAGAGCGGACTATAACTTTTGTTTGATCGGGAGCTAGCGGAATCGTGTGAAAGATGTTCCAGCTACTTTCTCCTTCAGATAAGCCCAAATTAGGGAATAGCCAGGGCACATAAGCTCCTAAATATTCATCGGTCATTTCTTGAATCCGCTTAGTAGGAATGAGTTGGTCCAGGTTCTCTCTATATTTCGGGGCAAGCGGCTCCCAAAACATGTAATGATCTCCTACAAAACCAAATTTTGCCCTAGCATGATCATACATCTGCAAGGTATTGGAGTGCAGGTGCGCCAAATGGTAGACATCGATATAGTTCTCTGTCACTATTTTCCAATTGGCATTAATAATCTTTTCGTAATAGGTATCGGGATATTCTACCAAACGATTCGGGTCATGCGGTCCAAGGCGCTCCCAGCAGCCGTCAAACCACTTTGTAATCGGTTCTGCTTTAGGATTGGGATGTACCCAGAGTATTCCACGCCAATATCAACCGAGGCTTTGTGCAGACAAATTTTGTCCAATTCTAAATCTGGAAATTCTTTATCCTTTTCAGGAACACTGATCAACTGCCCATTCAGGTCATATGTCCAATCATGGTATGGGCAGGTAAGTGCCTTTTGCTTTTTACCCACGGCTCTCAATAGCTGTGTCCCCCGGTGTCTGCACAAATTATGGAAAGCCCTCAATCGCTGGTCCCGTCCTTTGACAATTACTATATTTTGGTGACCACATTGGACGGCTATATAATCTCGGGATCTTGAACATCTTCGACTAAGCCAGCAAACTGCCAGGAATTACCAAGATTAGCTCTTGCTCTCGATCAAACCATTCCTGCGAAGTGTAGGCTTCTACAGGTAAAACTGGCATGCTGCGTTGATTACTCATGATTTATGCGATACTTTATGAAAGTGACCTGATTCAGCTTCTATTTGGTGCAATTTGTATGTGCACCATTGGAGTACCGTAGCTCGATACTTATATAGCTGTCACTTGATACAACCTACTTGATATCTCCTTAAGTCTTAGCCATTGTTGGTAAAATAAGGGAAGAGTCACCACACTCTCAATGTACTGAACACATACATAACCAGCGCAAATACTGTCCCGTAATTCACTCCTTCCGTTTCGACCGACCAAATGATAGAAATGACTAAAAACCCCATCATTAGTAGCCAGACGATGGAGAAATTAATAGTCTCCAATCGGACAATTTAATATTCCACCTCATTAAACCATGAAGATAAGATTTCAGCTTAGGCTTATCATTTTTTGACAAGACGTTCACTTTGTTCCTCCAAGGCATTATTGTAAGCTGTATTAAACTGAATCGTTCTATTTTTTGTCAAAGCATATACGCTAAAACCAGCAGTAAAATAACAAGACAGCCCACAAAAATTTTAGCATTCAAGGTGGCAACAATGATAAGTGTTCCAATTAACCCGATCACACTATTGACAATTTGTGGAATGGAGTTTTCAAAGAATTCTACCACTTCTCTTAGCATGCTCAAGCGGGCAGTCTGCTTGGAAGGAGCCAAGCCTTCTACGGTTCCTATGTCATACCCCAACTCTTTGAATATACGGCTATAAAACCTGGAATCATCAATCGTCTTGAAGAACCTATTACAAGACTCAACGCTCCTAGCCCTCCCAACAAGATAGCTCCATCATACACGCCTTTAAAAGCATCATTAATGGCATATCCGATAAACAATGGAAATAGTATGGCCAGGATGCCCTCTAACAATACCAAGAGAAAAGTAATACTCATCCGAAAGCGAAAACGATTAAGAATCTTACGGAGTGCCATAGTCTAAACGTGCTTAGTGGTTAGCCATTTCTATTGAAAAGCAGCTACTCCTGAGGTCAATAAAGTGAATAATAAATTTGCTAGAAGCTTTCTCAAAAAGCTTTTTGAGGTGACTTCTACTTAGTAGCTACCCATAGCTCCGCTTTTTCCACCTTATAATTGCTGTCCAAGGCATAAATTTCAAAGTCAACGCTACTCGCTTTACGATACAGCATCAATTCGCCCAACTGTTCCCAGCCTTCTCCCTGAAATCAGATTTATCTCCTGACAATGGATATACCAGGTAGTCATTCGAAGGTATTTTTACTTTTTTTAGGCCGGCCGGAATGTTTGAGAGATCTTTTACTTTATAGCCCAGTGTAATGGTCATCGTCCCCTTAGGTCTATCATAGTTTGAATAGCTCACGTATACTTGATTAGCGTCAAGTATATTTGTCAGTTTAGTTGAAAAATCATCATTGTAGGCATTTGTCCACAAAGCTTCCATTGCCCTTTCCAATGCTTTGTAATTATCGTACTTGACCTGTTCTTGGATACCCACAATGTATAAAGTCGATTGTTTCCTGGTTTCGCTATCCACTGCTGGATCGGCGGACTTTACAGCTGTAATTTCGACTTTTGTCTCCTCAGTGATGCTCCTCTCTTCTTCTTTTAGTTTGGCTAGATTGAGCTTCAATGATAGTTGGCTGAGTTGACCCTTTCTTGGTCTGTTGGCAGGAACCAAAAGACAACAGGGTGAAGCTTAGTAGAAAAGTCAAGCATATTATTCGGTGATTCATTACAAATAGTTTTTACGGTGATAATTTTTGTTTTCTTCCGTTTCGCATTCCGCCCCAAAAAACAGCTTTTCCAAGTGCGATTTTTCCAGCTAAATGCGGTCTCTTCGACTAAGTCGGCAATCGTACCGACTTAGATTACAAAATAAGCTAGGGTACTTGGCCTTCTTTGACCTATGTCAAAATCTCTCGTAATTATATATCCACCTTTGCCCTATTAATTGATAAAACCAGATAAGGATGATGCAGTACTGCAAGTATTTATGCTTTATCGCTCTGTTAATTTTTAGCACTGCGCTTTATGGTCAAGTATATGATGACTACGTTGGGGCCGGTCACACACGTGGCCTTACCGTTACTTCTAGCTCCAGTAGTGGACTGTCGGAGGCCTCCCAATCAGTAGATGGCAGCGGCTGGGTATTGACACCTTTGCCGCAGCACGCTTTCTGAATTCTGCCTCCTTGGGCGCAGATTATGAGACCATCCATACGGTCGCCAATCAGGGATCTCCGCTTGGATCGATGCTCAATTTGCGATGCCCAAACAAGTCAGTTTTATAGATACGACCTGGATGATTGGGAGCACTTCTACCCACAATACATTGATATCTATGGGTACAATTTTATTGTCAATCATGGCGACGCGGTAATCCCTTATTGGTATTATTGGAAGATGCTTGGTGGCACAATATTCTAAAATCGGAAGATCACCTTCGGCAAAGAATGGCCCAAGCCATGAGTCAAATCTTTGTGATTTCAGAAAAGTCCAACCTACAATTAAGTGGTCCTGGTATGGCAGACTACTATGACATCCTGTACGATCATGCCTTTGGCAATTTTCGAGCGTTGCTGTACGATATTTCTCTTCATCCCATGATGGGATTTTATTTAAGTCATATCAATAACCCAAAGTCAGATCCCATCAACAATATTCATCCAGATGAAAATTATGCCAGAGAGATTATGCAGTTGTTCTCCATTGGCTTGTTTGAATTAAACCAGGATGGTACTCGCCAATTGGATGAGCTGGGAAGTCCCATTCCCACTTATGACAATACCGATATTAAGGAGTTTGCAAAAATATTTACCGGCCTTGCTCCAGCGGCTTACTGGTGGCCTTGGGAAGACTACTCCAACTTACCAATCATTTGGGGAGACGAGTTTAATGAAAGCCCCGCTACGGTAGTGACATGGGAGCCGATGGTTCCATTTAACGATTGGCACGAACCCGGGGTGAAAAAACCTTGAATGATCAGATGGTACCAGCAGGCCAAACGACTTTGGAAGATATAAATGATGCCATTGATAATCTATTTAACCACCCAAATGTTGGGCCCTTTATTGGCAAGCTATTAATACAACGATTAGTAAAATCAAACCCCACTCCTGCTTACGTTAGCCGAGTTGCAGAAAAGTTTAATGACAATGGACAGGTGTTAGAGGTGATATGAAGGCTATCATCCGGGCCATCTTAACGGATGCCGAAGCACTGGATTGTTCTTGGCAGGAAGATCCCCATGCTGGAAAATTAAAAGAACCATTATTACGGTATACGCAGGCATTGAAAGCTTTTAATGTCACGAATCAATCTGGTCGGCTATGGAACTGGGGGTATCTTTTTGATGAAGCTGTAAGTCAAGGTGTCTTAACTGCCCCATCTGTTTTCAACTTTTATTTACCTGAATATCAGCCAAACGGTGCGATTGCAGATGCAGACTTATTCGCTCCTGAATTCCAGATACACACTTCTGCTACCTCCATCAATTTTATCAATTTAGCTTATGATTGGTTCATCAATGAGTACTACGGAGAAGTAGCTACACAGGCAGGAATACTTCTCACAATGCACCCAGTTATGCGCTTAATGATTTAGCTCCTGTAGATTATCTCTATTTGGATTTGGAGGAAGAATACAGTATGGCAGCAGATGCTCCTGCTCTAGTGGAGCGGTTGAATTTAATCCTCAGTGGAGGATTGTTTTCAGTAGATACCAAAAACGCCATCATCCACGCAGTAGAGCAACTATCTGATCCTGTGGAAAGGGTTAAAGCAGCACTGTTTTTATCTTTTATTGCTCCAGAATATAGTATTCAAAAGTAATTTTAAATCCCTTAAAAAATGAATAAGAAACATCATCCTAACAAAGGCATGAGTAGGCGTAATTTTTTTAGGCACTGCTTCATGTGCAGCTATCGGCTCAACTACCTTCCTGACTTCATTATTGAATTTGGGTGTTGCCAATTCTCTGGCAGGAATGACCCAAGCTTCCAATTCTACAAATAGTGATTACAAAGCCTTAGTATGTATTCTATTGGCTGGTGGAAACGATAGCTTTAATATGCTCATTCCTCGAAACGGAAGTCACTATACGGAGTACGCCTCTACTCGCTCTAACTTGGCCTTGCCGCAGGGAGATTTATTACCGTTAAATTTTACGGACCAAAATGGAAAGCAGTTTGGTTTACATCCTTCTATGCCGGAAGTCCAATCACTTTTCAACAACAATAAATTGGCATTTGTAAGTAATGTCGGTACACTCGTAGAACCAACATCGAAAACACAATACCTCAATAAGAGTGTCCCAATACCTGTAGGATTGCTATCGCATGCCGACCAAATCCAGCAATGGCAAACTTCAATTCCTCAAACCCGTTCCTCCAAAGGCTGGGGGGGCCGGATGGCAGATATTCTTCAAGCAGGAAATGACAACCAAAACATCTCTTTAAACATCTCATTATCAGGCACAAATATCTTCCAGGTGGGAAACCAATCTACCGAATATGCCATCCGAGCAGCAGCAGGTGGTAGTGTTGGCATAGATGTTCTGGAAGGCACCTCTGCCTTAGATCTTGCCTTGAAAAACGGGGCAGAAAGTTTATTGGCACAACAATATCAAGACATTTTCAAACCTACTTTCACCAACAAAATCAAGGATGCTCAAACAAGTCATGAAGTGTTCAGTGCAGCTATTAATCAAGCCCCGCTCTTGAATACCTCTTTTTCTGATAATGGCGTCTCTGCCAATATGGAATTGATTGCAAAAACAATTGCGGTGCGCGACATACTCCATGTAAAGCGTCAAACTTTCTTCATTTCATTTGGGGGCTGGGACCATCATGACGGTGTATTAGACAATCAGGTAGCTATGTTGGGTGTTGTTAGCCAAGCTTTGGCTGAGTTCCAATCGGCCATGGAAGAACTCGGGATTGCTGACTGTGTAACCACGTTTACTACATCTGATTTTGGTAGAACTCTTACCTCCAATGGAAACGGAAGTGACCATGCTTGGGGAGGAAATGTAATGGTTATGGGAGACAGTGTAAATGGCGGACAAGTATTCGGGGAATACCCTTCCCTACTCCTTAATGGAAAAGATGATGTCGGAGGAGCCATCCTATTAACCTCCATTTCTACAGATGAATATTTTGCTGAACTATCAAAATGGTTTGGCGTAGAGAATGGCGATTTGAGTTATGTCTTGCCGAATATCAGCAATTTTTACGACCCCAATAGTGCATCACTCCCTATTGGATTTATGAATGCCTAAACCCTATACCATGAAAAATATTTTAATCTGTCTGTCGCTCTTTCTTAGCTTGAATATTAATGCCCAAAACTGTACGTCTACTAGTCATAGTGTAAACATTAATGACAGCTGGAAATCCTGCAATGAAAAGCTAAACCCAAACCCCATCAGAGGTAATTCCCACTGGGTGATCTACGACTTAGGCTACGCCTACAACCTCAGTACAACGCGTTTTTGGAACTATAATGTTGCAGGAGAAACTGAGCAAGGAATGAAGAACATCGTCATTGATTTTTCATTAAATGGGAGTGATTGGACAGAAATCGTCAATTTCCAACTAGGTGAAGCCAGTGGTACCAATAGCTATGCAGGAGAGGAAGGTCCAAATTTAGGTTCGACAAGCACACGATATGTGTTGATTACGGCCATCGATACCTGGGGAGGTGACTGTCCAGGTTTATCTGAAGTAAAATTCGATATTGATGACATTGTAGCTACTCATGATACTGAGTTTGCCGGAAAGTCCATTTCCTTATTCCCAAACCCTGCGGCTCAAAGCATCACCATCAAAACAGATCTTGATCTGAAGGAAATAATCATTGTAAATGCAACAGGACAAGAGGTATATCGAATGCCCTATCAAACTCAATTTGATATTACGCATCTAACTGACGGTATCTACTTTTTCAAACCATTACCACATCCAATGAGGTCTTGGTTAAGAGGTTTATCAAGCAAAGTCTGTAGCAGCTCATCCTTGTGGCGACACAATTAAAATCATAGAATCCCCGCAGAATATGTTTGACCAAGCCTCAATTGCCTTCGAGTAGTGAATTTTATTCTGTACGGCGTAAGACCTGCCTTTGCCGGCAGGCAGGTCTTACGCCGAATTGCCCGCAGCTGCCTGGCTGCGCCAGTGAGACAGGTTCGACTGCAAAATTTGCCTTGTCCATAATAAAATCTCCTCCTCCCGGCTAATCATCCTTGATCAAACATATTCTTACCTACAACTGGAAATGCTTCGAATTCCGGCTATTTGCTGCTATTGAGGCTGACTCATTTAGCAGTGATCCCACCTACCTCGGTTATTCCCTACCCTACCTTAATAATCTCTACTCTGATGAAATATGAATGAAGAAAGAGAAAACTTCTTAAGGAGTGCGACAATAAAGGACGCTGGCCTTCTCCTAGCTTATCGCATCCTAGATATAAATAAGACCTAAATACCCTTCGTTGAGAAAGCTTGATCTCTTTGATTTGATGACGGTTTCCAAAGGTCAAGCGGGGATAGCTTTATAAGGATGAGTTCCAAAAAAGAAGATGGAATATGTTTTTTTGTCATATTCTCAAAAACTATGTCACTAATAGTAATAGAGCATAAAACTTAGTGCATGAAAAACATGAACATCAACCTTTTGAACAAATCATTGAATCCAACAAGAGCAAGATCTACAGGATTTGTAGAGTTTATGCCGCAAATCCTATAGGCCCAGAAGATTTGTTTCAAGAAGTTGTTTATCAGATCTGGAAGTCCTATTCATCATTCAGGGGAAAATCTGGAATAGATACTTGGATTTACAAGATAGCACTCAATGTCTGCATGCGCTCAAAAGGGAAGCTCGACAAAAAAAACAATCAAACAATACGGCTAGAAACTATACAGTTTTCCTCCATTGAAAACCCAGTCAGCACTAATGAAGGTGTCAAGTATGAGGCCTTAAAAGGTTGTATTTCAACTTTAAAGGAGATGGATAGATCAATAGTTATTCTTTCTCTTGAAGGCTTGCCATACAAAGAGATTGGACTTGTAACAGGATTGTCTGAAAATCATATCGCTGTAAAGATGAAACGCATAAGAAAGCAACTCCTGCATTGTATAACCTCAAAACTTAAATAAAGTGGAACACAAAAAACAACAAGAGGAATGGGATGCTATTCAAAATGCATGGAATAAATCATCCGAAGGAAAAGACATAAATATTATCCTGACTCAGCTTGTAGAAGAATTACAGTCATGGACCAGCCCTTTTGAGCAAGATACCATTAGAAAGGACATAGCCCTGATTAAGGCTTCCACAAGTCAATTTGAAAAAGAAGCCATTAAAAAGGATATAAATTTTATTAACGTAATACCAGTCGGTTTGAAAGGAACTTGCTAAGTCACTAGTAAACTTTTTTACGAGGCGAATAAAGAAGATTATCTCAAAAATAGAGATAAAGATCAATAGAAACCACTCCAATTGGTTGCAAACCATGAGAAACACAATGGCCATAGCACCAGGAATCAAATGAATCAAAAAACACAGTAATGATCAATTTGCTCAATTTAATTATCGGCATACTCCTCATCAATGTGAACTATACAGAAACTGCGCCCCCAATAAAGACCTTAAAAAGAAAATAGACAAGTACCTAATTACAGGAGAAGCAAATGGTTTTTCGGGAGCTGTTCTAATCGCAAAAAAGGTAGGATTATACTGAATAAAGGTTATGGTTTAGCCAATAGAACAAAAAGCCTACCCAATACGCCAAAGACTGTCTTTTCAACAGGTTCGGTGACCAAGCAATTTACAGCTACAGCCATCCTAAAGTTGGCAGAACAAGACAAATTAAATCTTAGCGATCCGATCAGTACCTTTTTCGGATCACTACCCCAGGACAAAAGAGATATTAGCATTCACCAATTGCTAACGCATACTGCTGGCTTAGTAGACGTGATTGGAGATGGAGACTTTGACTATATGTCCACCAATGATTTTTTTGAAATCTTATTTGCTACCAAATTACTTCATGAGCCCGGAACAAGGCATCGGTACTCCAATGCCAGCTATAGTGTTTTGGCTCGTATCATTGAATTGGTTTCGGGTCAAGATTATGAAAGTTTTTTACAAGAATATCTATTCAAGCCATCAGGAATGAAGCAAACAGGCTACTTGGCCCCACGGTGGAATACTAAATCATTGGCACATGGCTATGTTAGAGGTATTTCAGATTGGGGAGCCATGATTCCTCGCTTTCAAGAAGCTGGAAAAATATCTTGGAACTTAAAGGGTAATGGAGGTATTCAATCCACGCAAGAGGATATGTTTTAAATGGTATATAAGTCATTAAAACTAATAAGGTGTTGTCAAAATCTTCCACTAAGCTTTTAATCACTCCCTATATCCAAGAGCAACAAGGCAGTGATGAAAGCTTCTATGCCTACGGCTGGGCGATTTTCAATTCGGATAGAAACACCAAAATTGTAACGCATAATGGTTCAAATGGTATCTTTTTTCATGAATTTATGTGGTTGCCGGAAGAAGATGTAGTGATCATATTCTTTACCAATGCCTATAGCCGAATTGTAGAAATAACCTGGAGATTGGAAAAAATGATCTTTGATGAGAGCTATCAACCCAAACCCATCAGAAAAAGTCCATATGTTTTGGCACTTGATTTTATTGAAAAAATGAGGCGGATCAAGTCGATAAATTAAAGATTTTAATACAGCAAGAATATGGTGCTGACTTCGAAGATGCCAATGTCCTAAATCAAATAGGATATATGCTGCTAAAGGAAGATAAGACTTCGGATTGGATCATAGAATTGTTTAAGTTGAATGTTCATTTTTTCCCTATAATGCCAATCTATGGGATTCTTTAGGTGATGGTTACAAAAATAGTGGGGATAAAGACCAGGCGATTATGGCTTATAAAAAAGCGCTGGAACTTGATGCGACCCTTTCAGCTTCAAAACAATCATTGGAAGAACTAGATGTGCATCTTAGTCATGAGCCTCAAGATGAAGTTATGCTGGATGCTGAATTATTAAAAAGCTACGTGGGAAGTTATCAGTTAAAATCCGGACATATAATTAAAATAATTGAACATGAAGGTGAATTATCTGTCGAATTCCCAGGAAGACCTGCCATGATGTTAACCCTAAATCCAGTGTGAAATTCTCGATTGGAGATAGGGCGGCAACGCTAGTATTCAATAAAGAGAAAAATTCAGCAATAGAAAGTCTTACGATACTTGAAAGTGGAGAACAAATGATAGCGAAGCGAAAATAAAAGCTTCACATGTAGAGCGCACCTCATAATTATTGACATCAATTTGAAAAATAAAATCAGCGTGAAAATGAAAAATATAGCCGTATTGATTTTGAGTTTACTAGTCAACGTTTCTTTCGGGCAAACGGAAAGCTCCGCGAATAAGGTTGTAGCAAAAACCTTCATTGACAATTACAATGTCAAGGATTATCAAGCAATATTTTCAATGTTTTCAAGTGCTATGAAAGAAAGCTTTCCAGAAGATAAGACGCTGGAATTTTTAGGCAGTTTACAATTGCAAGCCGGAAACATTACCGATAATGCATTTCTAAAATATGTAGATAAAACTTATGCTTCCTATAAAACTAGTTTTGAGCGTGCCATCTGCACCCTCAAAATATCGATAGATGAGCATGCAAAAATCAATGGACTATTTATTAAACCCTTTGTGGAAGAAGCTGCCTCAGAGGGTATAATAAATGCCTTATCTCCAGACGACATTCTTAGCAAAGAGCAAGCAGCATTAATATTTAATAGCACTAAGGTTTTTCCAGATCAAACACAAATTGCCTTTGCGATTATCAAAAAAGGTAAAGTAAGTTTCTATGGTGTAAAGCGAAAGGTCGATACCCTATTAACCATAGATAATCACAAAAGTATTTTTGAGATTGGGTCCATCACAAAGGTCTTTACTTCCACCTTACTTTCTGGTTTTGTGGTAGACGAAAAGGTTAAACTAAATGATAATATTAGTAGTTATCTAAACTTCCCTTAAACAACAATGTTGAATTATCACTCAAGGAATTATCTAATCATACTTCGGGGCTCGCTAGATTACCTTCGAACCTCAATTTGGCTACTGCAGATATCACAAATCCATACAAAGAATATGGTGAAAATGAATTGGAAGAATTCTGACAAAACACGTAGCAATACCTCAGGAATCAATTGGACAATACCAATACTCTAACTTGGGGGCGGGGCTACTTGGGCATGTTTTGAGTACGATTGAAGGCCGTAGTCTGGACAATCTACTACAAGACAAGATATTTTCTAAATACAATATGCTAAACTCCACATCTCAGCAAAGTAAAGTAGCAGGGGTACTTGTTAAGGGGTGAATGCGCAAGGAGAGGAAGTGCCCAATTGGGAATTTTCAGTTTTAGCAGGTGCGGGAGGAATATTGTCTAGTGTAGAAGATTTATCAAAATTTGCATTGGCGCAATTCGAAAGTTCAAATGTAGCCTTAGCATTAACTCGACAAAAGACTTTTGAAATAAATGACAATATGAGTATTGGCCTAGGCTGGCATATTATCAAGGCTAGCGATGAAGATCAATGGGCTTGGCATAATGGCGGAACGGCTGGTTATTCTTCCTCTATGGCGATCGATGTAACCCATAAAAATGGGATTGTCATACTTTCCAACGTTTCTGCCTTTAATCCCAACATGGGGAACATTGACCAGTTGTGTTTTCAATTGATGCGAACCCTTAAGTAGTGCGACAATAGATATTCCTAATTTTCAGCTGCGTCTTTCGGGCCCATTCATCCTTAGTAAAACTCTCATGTAGCCTACGGCTATCCTGCCTGGCGGCTCGACAGGTGCTCAATTTTACTGCCTCGTATGGCCTCAAAATTCATCACATGAAACTTCACGACGACTATTGTCACACTTCTTAAAAAGTAAAGTGCATGAATAAAAGATATTATTTCTTATTCCTTGTTGGACTCGTTGTCGTTTTGCAAAGTTGTACATCTGGCAAAGCCTATTTAGGTCAAGAACTGCCAGTTAGCACACCGGAATTATTTGCTCCGTCTTTTGTTAATACAGATGCTATAGAGATTAATACCGTATACAACTCTTCTTTTACAGAGTTGTTTTTCACCAGAATTATTGATGGCAGTTTTGTGATACACCATTCCGAGTTCATCAATGGGAATTGACTACTCCGCAGCCCATTCAGCTGTTCGCGGAAAAAGCTACATCTGTAGCCATTGATCCATCCATTACGCAGGATGGGAACACCATGTACTTTCTAGGAATCAGTGCTGCTGATCGTTCCAATGGCTCTAAGCCGGACATTTATAGCAGTCAAAAAATCGCCGGTAAATGGCAATTAGCCACGAAGGTTGGATATCCGGTTTCAACTGAGGAATATGCAGAATCCTATCCGGTAGTTGTAGCTGATGGAAGCCTGTACTTTACCTCTGACCGTCCTGGCAGCATGGGTAAGCGAGATATCTTCAGAGCTCAATCTTTGGGGATGGAAAATTTGATACCCCAGTAAATATTGGCCCTGAAGTTAACTCTGAAGAAAATCAACGGAGTACCTATGTTTCTCCCGATGAAAGTTTTTTGATTACAGGAAACACCTATACTGAAGAAAATGGATTTGCCATATCGTTTAAAAAAAATGGCAAATGGCAAAGCCTATCCATTTTCGATTGGAGAACCTTTACAAAAAGACTGGATCTATTTTTGTCCATATATGTCACCAGACAACAAGTATTTTTTCTTTTCAAAATATAGCGATCCATACAGTAGGTAGTGGGTGGAACGGAGCGGTTAAAGGAGGTCTATGGTCTAGGGGTAGAAGCGAGTGATATTTTCAAGAAAAATAGACTAGATGACTATGAGAAAAAATAGAAATGAAGCAAAGGTGGATGAGGCTTTTTTTGTCAAGTTTTTTTATTTGATTTGCAGTCTAATTTTAAGAAATTAGCATCAAAAGAGGGGTGATTAGCTCAGTTGGTTTAGAGTACCTGCCCGACACGCAGGGGGTCACTGGTTCGAGTCCAGTATCACCCACTCATTTTTTGTAACAGTCTCTTTTCGTCAATGGGTCTCTTTGATAGGCACTAGGTCACAGCTTCCAAAGCTCTTCAATTTCATTATTTCATCTTCTTATGAGCTTTTCTTTGGCAGACATTAGATCCATCGTTTGAATCTGCCACCATCTACAAAACATTATTCATCTCAGGATACTTGACACTTACACACGTCAAATAGATTTAATCACTTAGCACTGATATAGTATAGATCTTCCAAAGTTAAAACAAGATTTTGAACTTAAAGGTTGTGCGAATCGTTATTGAAATGTAGATACACTCTCCTATCATTCCTTTAAGATGACGCCAGATTCACCTATAAGTACGCCTCCTCACCCTCCCTTAGACCTACAAGTCCTGTCTCTACATGAAAACTACATAACCCGTAGCAGAAAGCATTCTTGTTCCCTTCCTCCAATCCACTGAAAGAACATCATATTGTAGATAAAAAAACAAGCTTACAACAACTTTCCATAGCCTTGAAAAGCAAAGGCATTGGTTTGCTAACCGAAGCCCCAGGAAGTCATCTATTAAAGATCAATCCGCTTTATCGTTTTTGCTGCGAAACAGTACCAGGATGCAAGAAACTAGTGCATTAGCCAAAGCATTCTCAGATTTCTATTCTGGATATTGTAATTACCTTGTTAGTCTATACCTGAACTCGATGCAAGAAGATTTGCGGATAGAAGGAGTTAAGGTAGCCTTATTTGAATACCGTAATTTTGAAAAGGCAGGCAATATTTGCCATACAGCATCAAGAAGCTTTTCTACATATATTCCACTTGCTAGATACAGCTTTAGCTCATGATGAAGACCAGGAGGGCCGTGTGGAGTTAGCTAGGAAACTTAGTCATAACCTAGAAGAACATCCACAGCTAACGAAGCATGCTTCTTCAAAAAGCAGAGTTGGGGAGCTTTATTGGAGATATTTATTATCGGCAGCGACTACTTCCATTGGCATACAGCAATATGAAGAAGCACTAGCCTTTTTCGAACAAAATCAACTGTCTTCAGATGCTGCTATGGGTCTATAATAACTAGCAAATATATATGCAGTTCAGCATCTTTTACCCCAAGCTACGCCTATTACCGAAAAGCCATCCAATTATTAGAAAGCAATGCTACTGAGGAGGAGCTGTTGAAGGATATTGATTCAACACTCATAGAGTGCTATCTCAATTTGGGGCATTGCCTTTATCATCAGCTAGCATTTGATCAAGTAGATCAGCAATACCAAAGGGTTGCATAAAGCTCAACAAACCAGATGAATTCAATCAGGGTCGGTTTTATCAAAAAATAGGCTTGTTAGCCCGTAAGAGAAGGAACTACAAAGAGGCTGCTCAGAACTACGCCAAAGCGGCTACCATTTATGACAAGTTTAATTTGTTTTTGGGATTGGTGAAGTGAACCAAGATATGGCCTGCTACAATCGGATATAGGGATTTGGACAAAGCTATGGAAGCCTATAAAGTAGCATTGGAAATCTTTCTCCATTTAGGGGTCCCCAAAAGCAAGCGGAAATCTATCATAATATGGCGCCTATCGCCTATCACAATTTGCAATTGGAAGAAGCGGCAGATTATTATCGCAATAGTCTACAATTAATCGGAGATGAGACGAATTCCAGTATTGTAGGCAGATGTTGGTTGGGTTTGGGAAGCATCCAAATGGAATGGGAGATTACAAACAGGCTTTCACCTTTTACAAACAGGCCGAAACTATTTTTGAACAACGGCAAGAATTAGATTCGCTAGCCGATGTTTACTATAATCTATCTTCCGTTGCTCTATTCGAAGAAAACCCTGCCGAGTGTATAAACTTAGCACAAGCTGCTTTGAATATTTATCAGGAACTGCAATTGCCTTTGGAACAGGCCAATGCAGTCTCCAATTTAGCACAAGCAAAAATACAACAAGGCCAGTTTCAAGAAGCCATCACTTTACTTTTGCACGGAGCTGAGTTAATCCAAGTAGAAACCCCCATTCAAGCCAGCGAATACTACCAACATGCCGGACAATTGGCTATGAAACACAACTATTTGAGCAGGCCCAGTCAGCTTATGAACAGGCCTTGGCCCTCATCGAAGAGGAACAGGAACCTGAAATAGAAGCCTGGATTGTCGTAGTTTGGGTTATATCCTGGACGACCAAAGTAAGCATGATGCTGCTAGACATTATTTTGTGCGATCTTATCAAATTGTTTGACACCATAGGAGAAAAAGAAGCCCACTAATGTGGGCACAAGTACTAGGCATTTATAGTACGGAGTTCAAGGAATAATCAGCAAGCACTTACTTTTTTGAAATAGCTCAGCGCTTAATTTAAGGAAATTAATGATGAGGAAGGCCTTTCAGAAGTCAAGGAAAACTTGGCTATCTTTTGGACAGAAGTTGGAGAGGATTGGCGCAGAACTCCATGAGTGCCTATTAGTCTTGTCATCAAATACGATTTCAAAATTGTTGTTGATTTCTTTGGCTGTAAACTCTTTTGCTAAAATAGCAACCACTCTTTCTTTCCATTCTTGCTTATCCAATTGCCCGTCGTTGATGGGATAGGCTAAATACTCGATGGTTTCTCTTAATATCTCCAGGTTTATAATAGCCAGGTTCACTTTTCCAGGACTTTAAGAAAATATTCTGCCTTTTCTTCCTGCTGTTCTCGCATATTATGCCACCATGCTAAGGATTCCAACACCAAGATTTTCCGGTCACAACATTCCCGTTTATCGAAATATAGCATGGCCTCCTGGTAACATGATACGCCTGGGTGTATTTATCTAATCTTCATATACCATGCCCAGATTCACTAGGCTTGTACCATGTATCGATAATCTTCAATTGGCGAAAAAGAGCCAAGGCCTCATCATTTTGCTAAAGGCTTTGTTCATAGTTCCCTTCTGAAGACAACACTGTCCCAATATTGAGCAAAACATAAGCTTGTGCATGTAAGTCATTTTGTTGTTCAAAAATGTGCAAGGCTTCATCAAAGGCCTCCGTGGCCTTTTGGTAATCCTCATTTTCGTCATAGGCTTTCCCAAAATATGTAGATGATATGCGCGTAGCGTTAAGCGATCTGTAGGGAGGCTATCCAACGTACTTACTAAATACGCTATCCTTCTTCTTTTTCTTTACTTTTATGAAAGAGGGCTGACAGCGGAGACTGGATCGATGGGAAAATATCTTGATAATAGCTGGTCCCTTCTAATTTTGGGCAAGTTTAAGCGCTTGTTCAAGTAATTCTTTCCCTTTTTCAAACTGCCTCATATTGACATATTGCACGCTTCATTTTGAAGAAGGATAAATGGCAATACACTGCATATGGGTCATCGGTGTCTAAGGGAAACACTGAACGGTACGACTTAAAGTCTTGATATACCAAAAGTACTCTTCATACCTACCAGTATCAGACAACTCTAGACAACAATCTACAATTACGTGCTTTACTTTTGGAAGCTTATTGGCCGTTAATTCGATCGTAGAAACTGCCAATAAATTGAGAAAACTCTACCTCCGCCCAAAAGAAATCGCTTAGTTTATTCTCTGCATCCGTATGATGTTCTTTTGTAAAAAGCTGATCTCCTAACTCGGTTATAGTAGGCTACGAAACCAGACGTAACATCTGCCTTTGGAGCAGTATGAGCTTGTATAATTGCTGGAAAATGGGGTTGATGATTAGATCCCTTCTGGATCATCCAGTAAAAAAGGCGCTATTAAGCCGTACTTAATTGTTTTTGATAAGCTGATCAAATTTTGACGAAAGATCAGAGGGCGTATCAAATAAGGGGGAGGTAAAATTCCTTAAAGAATCATAGAAAAAAGACCTTCTGAAAGGTCGTAGATAGCTCATTAAAATTTCTCTTCTTCGCTTAATTTCAACCAAAATTGTTGAACTAGGCTCATTAAATTATAATATATTTATATCTCTAACATTTATAATAACAAGCTAACTCTTTTAAGGATAACAATCAATTTAAATCTATTGTAATCATTCCACAAACAGTATATATATTTTTTTATTTTTCCAATTACTTTAATTTCTCTTGTCTTTCAACAGTTTGGTAGCAAACACTTTGCTTTTACTTTCCCCAAGAAACAATGAGTTGAATCAGCAACTTGATCAGTGCATTCAGGATTTGATGCGGCAAGGATTTGTCACAACTCATCCCTACTAGATGGCCTTTTACAGCTACACCCCTTTTTGAAAAAACCTGCATAAGGATTCCATGATGAGCCCAGTGAACGTCCCCAGTACGAGAAAGCCTTTATCCAGTTTTACGACAACTACGCAAATGGCATTGATCTCCTCCTACAAACAAAGAGGCAGAGCTTCATCTACAAGGCAAAGCCTGGGCTGCTGTAGAGGTCCAAAACTTACAAAGCGCAGCTTCTGTAGCCCTAAAATACCAGAAATGTATCTCCAGTTTTTTTGCCCTTGCTACTTTTTACCATACCAAAAGGAATGGGAAAAGTTGCGGTACTATGTCTCAATACACTCAAAAAAATGGAGCAGTTTGAGGAGGCACAACGCGACATAAACTACTCCATCAATTAGGGGTATTACTCAATGCCCTCGGAATTATTGGGAAGAAATGAATGATCTATCGAAGGCTTCCTTCTACTTTGAACAAATCTGGCCGTCTATATGCAGTTAGTGAAGACTATACTGATGAAGGCATACAGCAATATGGCACAGTTCTTTTCAAAGCCATCGAATAAAAGGAGAACTTATCAACGATTAGGGAACATTGCATTTTCTCAGCAACAGCTGCCCACTGCCATTCAATATTACCAAAAAGCACTTTCATGTTTAGAAAAGACTTCGGATTTACAGGCTTTAGTGAGTATTATAATACACTCGCTACCTGTTTAAGCGAACAAGGAAAATTGCAGGAAAGTGACGAAATATTTAGAAAAGCAATCAATATTTCAGATCAAGCAAAAGAAAAGGATGAACATCAAATCGCTCGGCTAGTGCATAATTATGTCCTCCATTTGATGAAATTTGACCATTCCCATCGAATCGTGCATTATTTGCAAGAGTGCATTAAGATTTTTTCCTTTTTTAAGATGAAGAACAACTCGCTGGGGTATATCAAACGCTCGGAAATTACTACGCAGAAAACAACAACTATCAATTGGCACTGACCGCCTACAAACAAGCTATCCCTTCACTACTCTCTATAAAAACAGAAAGAAACAAGCTGCAATTTTTCAAACATGGTTGGATTGCGGACAATTGGAAGAATGGGAATGCCGAAAATTACCTGAAGAATGCTCTACAGTTGGCCCAACAAACGGCGGATGAAATTAAAAATAGCAGAAGTTCAACACAACCTCGGCAACTTATTCTACAATCAACAAAAATGGGCAATAGCTGAAAATTGGTTCTCGAAGCCCTTCCGCTTACCGAAAACATAACCATCAACGCTACGAAGCCGAGATTCACCATACCTTAGGTATGCTCTATGTAGATAAAGGGCCACGTGCAAGCAGCGCAGTGCTTTGATGCGGCCTTGAAGTATTATCAAAACTACCCTAAGCATATAGCCTCGCCGAAACGCTTTTTACGCCGGGATGAACGCTCGAATTTTAGATAAATATGAAGATGCTGCACATTATTTACAGACGGCTAGGCTATTTACATCGACCACAATGAAATCACTCGACAAGCCTCAATGTCTATTTGAATTGGGCGTATCGCTTTTGGTCAAAAAGGGATCAAGAAGCCCTCGAAAAATTAAACAGAGCTAGTCAACTATTTGGTGAACAAGGTCTAGTTGACAAGCAAAAATTAGCCTTAGAAACTATCCTTAAATTCCAACCATTTTACAATGAACACCTTTTCTCTCATCTTACCGATGCCCAAGTGCTCTATATTATCGAGCGTTTACGCATGGAATATTTTCAGACGGAAAAGGTTGAAATCCCGACCGTTAAAGTCCGAAAAAGCAACTTGGATTTCGATGCTGTCCGGCAGTTGTTACAGACCGTAGGGAACACCTCTGAGGAATACAACAAAAGATACGGGCATTCGCTACGAAAAGCCAAGACCCGGCCCAACTCAACCAGGTAGTCACCATGAGTTCATGGAGTAAAAAGGTATACGGGTCACTTCTATTTATTGCTCAATAAATTTATCACTCCCTTACAGAAAGCTCAGACGCACTGCAAAGGGATCAGTCCTTTAGAAAATGATTATGCCAAACAAGTGTTTCGGCAAAGCGACAATAAACTACAACAACAATCTAATTCAGTATTACGCTCATGGGACACAGAGGAAAAGAATCAATTTTTAAAGGATGAGACCAAAGAATCCATTGAGATTGTCATTCTCACTCCTAAACCTGTAGAATTTAAAGCAGTCGTTCAGTTGTTAGAAAAGACGCGTCTCCGTCTTCGATACCCGCTCCAATAGTGTCTACAAAACAGGCATTTTGCCGGTAAAAGAATTGCGGTACGAGAAAGTGGCTCTGGAAATTACCAAACAGCTACCGAAACCGTAACGAGCCATACATTATTCTCCCTAGTATAGTCATATTGACAGGATGGCCGGAGGGGTGTCTGAAAAAGTCAAATCGGGGATATCGTAGTCGGCAATAGGTCTATTATTATGAAGCAGGATTGGAGACGGAGCAAGGGCTTTTGGGTACGCTCACGGGGGATAGTTATCACCATGGTTTACAGGAGTTAGCCAAATCTATTATCTATCAAGCCAATCCTCCTGGAAACGATTGACTAGATATGGCGAGGAGAGTAAAGTCAAAATTGGCCCGATTGCAGCGGAGAAAAAGTGATCACCACGAGCAAAACGGCTATTTCGACTTATTACAAAAGAACTGCCAAGATTGCCTTGGCTGTTGAAATGGAAGCCTTTGGGTTTTCTCATGTTCTCCACGCCTATGAAGGTCAAGTCAAGGGAATTAATATCAGAAGTATTGCAGATATGTTAGATGACAAACTAGAAGTTAATAAAGACGGCTCCCGGAATTGGCTTCAGAAAATGCCGCTGCTTTGGTCGTGGCTATGCTTGCTGAGATTCAAGCGTTCCTTTCATGAGTAGCCTTCAAAAACATCCCTTTCAGTAGCCGATCTAAATCGTATCCTTGATACGCCACCTCATCATTGCTGCTTTCCGCTTTTGTTGTTTTCCAAAAGCAGCTGAGCTTATTCCTTTTACCCGCTTATTTAAAAGAATTAGAAAATTCCCTCCATTTCCCTGCTATTCCTTTCTCTGAAGCCGAACAGTTACTTTTAGCATTAGAGCGCCTGGGTTTTGTAGCCTGACGACAAGGGAAAACTTGGAAATCATAGAATTACGCCACAATGGAAATATTATACTTTACCTCAGTGAGCTCTACCCTTCG
>JALQPE010001098.1:0-22481 GCA_030407315.1 Asparagopsis taxiformis | reverse complement strand
AGGAGTGGTACGAAGATATAAGGGAAGAAGAGGGCTGGATTTGTTGCTTGAAACACTTTTACCACATGTCGAAGAAGAGATGCCTTTCTACTCGCCTACAATCCTTCATGAACTTTGGAGAAATGTTTAATAACATCTACTGGAGACCGCAAAAACCACTCATTGTATATAAGGCGATCGAAGGGCTGCTACAAGGCGAGATCAAACGACTATATTAGAACGGTAGAAAATGAGAATACTGAAGGACGGTGAGTATTATGGACAAAAAAAGAAGGAGTTAAAAGTCAATGAGGTCATTCTATCAGAGTATTCCTATGTTTCTCCTAGTACCGACTGGCATTACCATGAGAATCCCTATTTCATGTACCTACTTCAAGGGCAGGTCTATGATGTGAATAAGAAAATAGCAGTGCCTGTAGCCCTGGTTCTTTACTTTTCCACAATTGGCAGGAGAAGCACTACAATTACAAGCATTCTCAATGTGCCAAGGGTTTTCATATCGAGTTGCAAAATAAGTCATTGCAAAATTTCCTGATCCCCATGCTGAGCGTAGAGGGAAGCATTACCGTGAATAATCCTAGCGCTCATTTGACCCTCGCCAAAATCTACCACGAATTCCAAAATATTGATAGCTTCTCCAGTATTGGAATTGAAAGTCTTCTGATTTCACTTTGCCGCAATATTGAGAAGGATATCAAGATGCTTAATCCCAGTTCAACTTGGCTCAAAACCCTCACCGACCTAATACATGAGAACCAAGAGCCTACTACGCTGAATGAACTCTCTAGCATTCTCCAAGTCCATCCTGTTCACATTTCCCGCACTTTCTCCAATGAAATGGGTTGCACTTTAAGCCAATATATCAGAAGAATCAAGATTCAAAGATCCATCCCTTATCTGCTTGACAGCAAATTCAACTTGACAGCAATTGCCTACCTCTGTGGTTTTGCTGACCAAAGTCATTTTTCTCGGACCTTTAAAAGATGTATGCATATCTCCCCCCGAACCTATAGGTCAAGATTTAAGGTCTAGCACTGGTTTAAACTTATTCACCTGGACTGCGACCTAAGGCTTGAACTTCCTGGACTTCAGCTTTTTCTTGTCTCAGACCTTCCAGGTATGAAACTCAAAAGAGCTTCGCCAGTAAATTCAATCCTTTGGCCTCATCAGCAGCCAATAAGTTCAAATCAGTGCCTGATGTTAAATCCGTTCAAGTTTTGGTCATTTTAATGTAGAAATTTGCCCAAAACATAAAATGATGCGAATCACCTTATTATTTGTCCTTTCTTTAGTTTTTAGTATCGATGCCACTGCACAAATAGATTTTTCGACGGCCAATCCTTCCTCACACCCTCTTTTGCAGAAAATGGATAGTTTAATTACTGCGGGGAAGTACGAACGGATCACCAGTGTGCTAGTCATCCAAAATTCGAAACTTGTATTTGAGAAATATTATCAAGGAAAGAACTCAAATTCACGACACAAACACCCGCTCTGCCACTAAAACTCTGGCGACAATTCTTACAGGAATGGCTATTGACAAGGGGTATATAGAATCAGAGCAAGATTATATTTTCAAATATCTAAAAGCCAATAAACCAGTTAAGAACCCAGATCCCAGAAAGGATTCCATTACGATAGAGGATTTGCTGACTATGAGTTCTGTATTGGAGTGTGACGACTTCAACAATTACTCAAGAGGGCATGAAGAACGTATGTATTTTATTGAAGACTGGACACAGTTCTTAGTCGACTTACCCATTAGATCCTATCCATTTAATGGTCCTCCCAGTAGTCGCCCCTATGGAAGAGTCTTTGCTTATGCTTCAGCCAAATCAGCCGCGGTGGGAGATATTGTCGAGCGAGCAATCGGGCAAAAATTGGACAGTTTTGCCATAAAGAACCTCTTTAAACCACTAGGTATTAGTGAATACACGCTTCATTATTCGCCAAAGGGAGTACTGAATACGGCGGGTGGAAGTGAGTATAGGAGTAGAGATTTGGCTAAACTAATACAACTCCTCCTTAATAAAGGTAAATGGGAAAAGCAACAAATTATTTCCTCCGATTGGATCGCTAAGGCCACTACCCCAAAGCTCACGCTTATGATGTTTATGATTATGGCTATTTCCTTTGGTTAGGAGGCTATGGTAAACAACAGGAGCACAAAGCATTTTTCATGTCTGGCAATGGCGGCAATAAAGTAATGGCTATTCCTAGTCTAGCCGTTTCAATCGTCATCACCTCTACCAATTACAATAACCGAAATGCTCACAATTATGCTGACGAAATAATTTCAAACTACATCGTTCCGAGCATGGCGGCATCAAAATAGTCCATCGATTTCCGCACAGCCATCGTATACCGACCATAACTCCTTATACAACAAAACGGATCATGTTGAAATATTCAGGAAGAACCTAAATAACTTTTCAACATGATCCGCAGGAGTTACGTAAACACTACCTTGTTCATTAACAAATCGCTTGGACAACTAGAAAATGAGGTAAAAAAAGCTAGTAGCCGGAATCACCGGTGTAGCTTTGGGTTTCATTTTCAAGCATCCGTTCATATGGGGATTTGTCAAAGAACTACCATAGCGTGCTAGTTTTAACGCTTCTTATTGCCGCACTGCCTCAAACATCTTTTCCACCTGTTCCAGGCTAAAACTCCCTACCAATCCAGTTTGGAAAACATATTCTTTATCCCCTTGGACCTTACATAGCGAAAGCCATAATTGATAGCTGTCGAATCAATCACGGTCTCGTAGATAAATCCGTCCGTTTCCTCTTGTATGATTTTCGAAAAGTATCGATTGGATTTCACTTCGGAAAGTTGTGCTGACTTTACTTTTGCGATATCCATGGTTTCGGCATCAGAAGCATATATCTGTACATAGTATTCGTCTCCTTCTTTAACGGTCACATCCTGTATCAAACCACCTAGGTCTGAAACTATTTACTTCCGCACTATCGGGAGCCATTATGGTCATCGGTATTCCGTATTGTAGCAGGTCTTTTTCAACCCAATCTTGCTCAGTCCCATTTCGCTGACAAGCCCACATCAAAATTACTACTACTACAAAAAGCAAGGATTTTTTTCATTAATGCTATCTTTTAGTTATGATCGACAAAAATAAAGGTTTTATCACCAAAACGATTAAATTTGTGCGCTAATTGAAAACGGTAAGCACTTATTTAATGCCCTTCTCTGACAATTTTGTCGTCAGTGTTTTAGGTAAACAGACTGCCCCAATGGAAGCAGTGCCATACCTAGGGAGCTGACTCCAATGTACAAAATGCCTAGAGATTGATTTATTCATTGTTTGGTCATACTTCATAGGGTCTAATATAATATGATTCAGAGCCTTCATATAAGAAACTATGCCATTATCGAGTCCCTGGAAATCAATTTTTCAGATGGACTAACCATCATCACCGGGGAAACAGGGGCTGGTAAGTCTATCCTTTTAGGGGCCCTGGGATTAATCATGGGAGCCCGCGCAGACACCAAGTCTCTCTATAACGAAGATCAGAAATGTGTTATTGAGGGCAACTTCAATATTCGCCCATATGCACTCTCAAGTTTCTTCGAAGCTTATGATCTAGATTATGATGATGATCTGATTGTACGCCGCGAGATTGCACCATCGGGCAAGTCTCGAGCTTTCATTAATGACACTCCCGTCAACCTAAGGTACTCCAAGATCTGAGTTCTTCACTAATCGATCTTCATCAACAATTTGATACGCTTGATATTCACAAGGTATCTTTTCAATTGAGAATGCTGGATGCCTTAGCGGGAAATAAGACGGATCTGGAAAATTATCAAGCCTTATACCGAACCTACCATCAGAATAAAAAAACGCTTAGCGCAATGGTAGAAGCGACTCAGAGCGCCTCCAAAGAAATGGACTATAACCAATTTCTTCTCGATGAATTGCACCAAGCGGAATTGATCGATGGTGAGCAGGAAAAACTGGATAATGAACACGCCCGACTTGCCAATGCAGAAGATATCAAGCATACCCTTGGCAGTACATTTCAACAACTAGTTGAAAGCGAGCATGCAATCTTAGCGCAAATGCAGGAATTGCAAAGCAACCTGCTAAAATTGGGGAAAGTCGATAAGCAGGTAAATGGGATACAGCAGCAGTTTTCTGATTTGATGGCTGGTTTAGAAGAATTGGCCAATGAATGTGAGAAAATAGCGGAGAATACAGAATATGACCAAGAACGAATCACTGCTTTAAATGAAGGCTTACCCTCCTCGACAACTTACAGAAGAAGCATCAAGTAGGAACTGTGGAGGCCCTATTAGCTATCCAGCAAGATTTGGAGCAGAAACTTAGTGCCTACTCCAACTCTGATGCAGAAATCGGACAATTAGAAAAAATAATTGAAGGGCAAGAGGAGAAATTAAGGGCTAAGGCGGGGAAACTGCGGAAAAGCCGAGCGGGCGTAATCAAGGGCTTCGAGCAAAAGGTCCATGATATGTTGGCACAACTGTCGATGCCCTCTGCGCGCATCCAGGTCGTAATGGACCCTGCAGAACAACTTAATAGTACTGGATTTGACGAGGTATACTTTCTCTTTGCAGCCATAAAGGAAGTCGAATGCAGCACATCAAGGATGTAGCCTCGGGAGGTGAATTAGCTCGCCTCACGCTAGTCACGAAATCTTTGGTCGCTAGTGCCATTCCATTACCAACCTTAATATTCGATGAAATTGATACGGGGATTTCTGGTGATGTAGCTTTACGAATGGGAAATATTCTTCGGGTTCTTTCCAATCATCATCAAGTGGTTTCTATAACGCACTCTCCACAAATTGCAGCGAAAGCTGACGCCCATTATTTCATTTATAAATCAGATAAGGAAGATCGTACTATTACTAAGGTGAGATTGCTGGCACAGGAGGAGCGGATTCGAGCAATCGCTACGATGCTGAGCCAAAACCCGCCTAGCGATTCGGCTATGGAAAATGCTCGTGAATTGATCACGAATCATTAATCTAGCCATTCATACTTAGTGTATAATATTTAATTGAATAAGATGCGGTAGCACACCCGCAGTTCTTTTATAAATTTCGTTCTCTGACAATTTTTGTGTTTTTGCGTCACCCTTCTAGCTACAAGTTTTGCTTCCCTTGGGCTCAACTCTTCTAACTAAAAGGCCGCCTGTCTAGCTAGCCAGATAAACCTGTCCGGCGGCCAGACGGAACCGCAAAAATTGCCCGAGAAGGATAAACTTGAACAGAAATCATTAGTGAAGTCCACAAGTTACGCCATCCTAAATATGGATAACTTTCGCTTCATGAGTAATTAAATCGTTATGGCAAACAATCTTTTAGCAGGAAAAAAGGCATCATCTTCGGTGCATTAGATGACAAATCCATCGCCTGGAAAATTGCAGAGCGATGCGTTGAAGAAGGTGCACAGATTACCTTGACGAATGCGCCCGTTGCCTTGCGTTTCGGCGCTATCAATGCATTAGGTGAAAAGCTTAATGCTAAGATCATTCCCGCAGATGCTACAAGCATGGAAGATCTTGAGAATTTGTTCACAGAGTCCATGGATGTGCTAGGAGGAAAAATCGATTTCGTGTTACACTCGATTGGTATGTCGCTAAATGTCCGTAAAAAAAGAGGATATACCAACATCAACTACGACTGGATGCACAAGACGTTTGATATTTCCGCTATGTCATTCCACCGAGTGATGCAAACGATGTGGAAAATGGACGCAATCAACGATTGGGGATCGATCCTGGCCCTGACCTATATCGCTGCTCAGCGGGTTTTCCCCGATTATAATGAGATGGCAGAATCCAAATCGCTGTTGGAATCTTTCGCGCGTAGTTTGGCTACCACTTCGGCGTGGAGAAAAACGTGAGAGTGAATACCGTATCCCAATCTCCAACCTGGACGACTGCGGGAAGTGGGGTAAAAGGCTTTGAGGAGTTTTTCGGTTATGCGGATAAGATGTCACCACTTGGAAACGCCTCAGCTGATGCTTGTGCGGATTACTGCGTCATGATGTTTTCAGACTTGACCAGGATGGTCACTATGCAGAACCTATACCACGATGGCGGATTCTCCAATATGGGCATGAATCCTGCTGTTTTAGGATTATAGATATAGTGAAATTTAGGGTTGAAAGTTCAAACACGTGCTTTCAACCCTGGTTTTAGGCTTTCAATTCTTAATGGAAAGCGAATAGAATCCAACTGTAGGGTTAATGACTGAATAACAAGCAACCAATCACCTCCGTGGGCCGTTCTGAAGGAGGTAGGATATAGGATTGAAAGGAAAGCAGTAGTTTTAGGCCGATTTTCTCGGATAGTTTCTCGGAAATATCAATATGAATAGAAGACTCCAAATCACAATATTAATCGGATTGTTTACCATGGTAAGCCTGGAAATGTATAGCCAGCAGCAATCTGAAAAGGTATTGAGACCCGGCCAGCCTTCGCAACGTACATCCCAGCGGCCTACCGTAACGGGAGGCCAGGATGATGTTTCCCAGATGGGATTTGATGAGCAGTTGGCTGATGAAGTGGATACTTTCGGTGTCTTCTTGTATTATGCGGAGAATCCGAACCGAGAAACCCCATTCTCTGATAGCTTACTTTCTGGTTATTTCCATCAATATGACCCGATCCGCCAACGCGACTTTGATCATATACACTTAGGCATCGTGGGATCTGCGACCCGCCCCATCCTTTTTGAGGCGAGCCAGCGACGAGGTTTTGATGTGGGTTTAAACCAGTACGATCTCTATTTCACAAAGGCCAGTCAAACCCCTTATTATCGCTTGGAAAAGCCGTACACCAACGTACATTATACCCAAGGGGGAGAGCAGGCGGATGGCATCTTCAAAGCCCAATTCAGCCGCAACTTTGCCAATGGTATCAATTACGCTCTGGTATATGACAGGCATAGTTATATTGGTTCGTCCAATCAGTATCCAAACCAGAATCATAGGATGACCACTTTTGTAAATAATATGTCCTATGAAAGTAAGAGTGGTAAGTATCGAGCCTATTTTTCTTTCGCCTCCAATACGGCAGAAGCCGAAGATAATGGCGGTGTTTTCCGTGAACCTGAAAAGGAAGGGCAATTTAGAGGGCCAGCTTCTGCTGTTACTTTTCTCGAGAGTGGTCAAACCCGGCATCAACATCGAGAGTGGAGTTATACCCACTATCTTCAATTTGGAGGGCAAGAAGATTCCCTCCGAGGCCCCTTACGATCCTATACCCTATCCCACCAGGTTTTATATAACAACAACAAATACAAGTTTTTTGAAGAAGGGACAACTGGCGATACGCTCTTTTTTAGCCAATTCCCCATCTTTCAAATAGATGATCGCGGTAGTCGGTTTTATTTGCAGCATCGAAAACTTGAGAACGTCTTCAATCTCAGTACATTCCGTTTAGGAGCTGCAGCGCAAGACAATGAGATTAAACGGGAAAAAGACCTTTTACAGTTTGGACTTGTACATAGTTTGAATTGGTTAGACTATGAACCTTTAAAGTCCACTGTCAATAATCTATTTTTGACTGGGAAGATCACCTTCAATCCAAGTGAGCGATTATTTATTTCCACCAACGCACACTTTGGCCTACTAGATAATCGCGGCGACTATAAATTGAACGGTGAGTTATTTTTCGATCTAAAAAAAGGAGGAAGCCTAAAGGTACAAGCCAGCAGCCAGTTGTATAGTCCGACATTGCTTCAAGAGCGATTCCGCCTATCACAACAATCCTTGTGGGAGAAATCCTTTCGCTCTACCTTGGAAACCAACCTGACTGCATCCTATCATCTTCCAGCGCTAGGCATTACACTCTCAGGGGGCTATCATCTAATCAATAATTTTATCTATTTCGATCAAACGGGCGAATCGCAACAAACGGGCGTTCCGATTAGCATCAGTCAGTGATGGTCCAAAAGAATTTCCGCCTCGGACACATTCACCTGGATAATGTCGTCACCTTCCAACAGTCTACTGAAAGCGTTATCCGCGTTCCTACTCTTTATACGAAACACAGTCTTTACTACGCCGGCACTTGGTTTAAAGTACTAAGCGTAAGGTGGGGCGTTGATACGCGATTCAATACGGAATGGGATGGATATTACTACAATCCCTTTACTGGGCAATTCCAACTGTCTGATCAAAAATTGAAGCATACCCCAATCTCGATGCTTTCTTCGGCATGCGAATTGGAAACTTCAGGGCCTTCTTCAAGTACGAGAATATGTCCATCCTGTTTATGGATAGGCAACTCTACTATCAAACCGCCTACGCCCTAATCCTTTAACGGCTTCCGGTTTGGGATCAATTGGCGCTTTATCAACTAGAATGTAATACTCTTCCTATCAGTGTACGGCTAAATCACCGTTTATTTGGTTCTTAGGACCTATATTTAGGGTTTCAATCACTTGAAACTAGTATGTATCGAATCCTAAGTATTGCTTTACTCTGCTTTAGTCTTTTCGCTTGCCAATCCAATGAGGCTACTAATGAAGAAGCCCAACAAACCAAAGCCTACAGCAGGCGTTGGCGACCCTCAACTCGAATACCAAGCCTATACCCCTCAGCCCTCCGATTTAGTGATTTCTCGTTCGGCCTATGCGGATCAGTTACATGGTTTCTGGCTAGGCCAATGCATTGCCAACTGGACTGGATTAATTACCGAAATGGACAAGATAGGTGGAGAAGGTAAAGATGGAAAAGCAGCGGGTTTTCTATACCAGTGCAGATTGGGGTGGCCCAGATCAACCCAATATGTGGGATGACTCTTTTAATGATACGCTCTCTCCCACCATTACTTTTCTTTTTGAGAAAGAAGGTGGACTATGGGGCGCCGACGATGATACCGATATCGAATATATCTATCAATATATTACACATCAGAACAAAACCACAAAACTAAGTCCCGAACAGATCAGGGAGGGATGGTTGACCCAATCTATAAAGAAGGAGAAAGCCCCTTTATCGGAGCTGATGGGAAAAAAGGTGAAAATTACCTGTGGGTTTCCAATCAAACTACACATGACTTGATGCAGCAAGGCATGCTCCCTCCAGCCACCAGCGCTCCTGAAAATAATCCCAACTATGAAATGATCGATGCGCAACTTACGACAGAAATATTTGGCTTTTATGCTCCCAGCAGACCTGATGTTGCCTTAGAAATAGCGGAACTCCCTATCCAAACCACCGCTCGCTTTAATGCGCAATGGGCCGCTGAATTTTATGTCATCATGTATGCCTTGGCTAGTGCACCAAAAGAAGGTTTAAGTATCAAAAATAAATTGCTTTGGATGGCAGAACGGCACGCCAACGCCTTCCCAATGATTCTTACTCGGCCAAAATGTATGATTTTGTCAAGCAGCAGTATGCGGCTGGGGTAAGCTGGGAAGAAGCCCGTGATGCCCTACATCAAAAATACCAGGTAGAACAGGCCGATGGTTATCAATGGTCAACAAAGGACCCTGTTTGCAACGGTTGTTTTGCAGCAGGCATCAACTTTGGGCAAGTATAGTTAGTCTCTTATACGGTGAAGGAGATATCAAAGAAACCATTAAAATTGGTGCGCTTGCAGGTTGGGATTCGGATAACCCGACAGCCACCTGGGGTGGGCTTTTGGGCTTTATGCTAGGTAAGGAGGGACTCGAAGAGGCCTTTGGTCAGCGGTTCTCCAATACCTTCAATATTCATAGAACGAGAGGCGGATTTCCTAATGATGGAATCGATACCTTTGAAAACATGGCCCAAGTTGGGCTCTTCATTATTGATCGAATGGTGCAGGAACATATGAAAGGTGGCGTTGATTTGGATAAAAACGTTTGGTATATCCTCAGGATAAGTGGATGATTCCTGCTGGCTCTTAATCCCCCATTATGGTCGTGCTTCGTATTGTATCCTTAGTAATTACGGGTTTCTTTGCCGTAGCAGGTAGCTTGATGCTCATCAGCATTCCCAAGACTATTTCATTCTACAAAAACCTGGAAGTTGGCAACTTGCAAGTGGATAGTGTGTATGTCAAAGGCAGTATAAGTCACCGAAGTAAGTACTTGAGAGGTATTATTTTACTACCCAATGAAGCTAGCCCGATCTCCAGGTCAAGCAAATTCAGCCTGTATTATGGTGATGAAGTGCGAGAACATCTTCGAAGCAGACGAATCGATTCTGTTGGCTTGAAAGAGGAAAACAAAGGAGGAATACAGCGTCATGAGATCGATATAGAATACACGCGAGCGGCACCTGCTCGAAAGGAACAACTGTGATCCCTTGTTGGTTTAACAGGGACCACAAAAATGTAGCCTTGCGATTGACTGAAGAGCAGCCAAATGGGAAAAAACAGGTTCAAGAAAGGTTATGGAATGCCATCCTGCTTCTGGCGCCGTTTGTACTTACACTCCTATTTTGGTGGGTGCGTAAGCGGCGACTTGCAAAGGTGTAGAGGTGGGTCAATCGTTGAGAACGCTCCGTAGTAAGATTGTGCAATCAAATGTGTGAAATTGTTGGTAAAAACGCGCAACAATGGCTGGGAATGTTTTCACCAACAATTCCAGACTTTTGACACTCTCCCCTTAATTCAAGGGATAAAAGGGCTCTACTAATTTCGTGGGTGTTCATCCCCAACATGACTCACCATAAAGGAACCACCCCAAACAGTTTCTGGGTACTTGACAATTTGCTGTGAAATTTCTTTAATGGAGGTGACTGTGTTAGCCTCAATAGCTGCTGAGATGGGCATCCACTTCGCTTCATCCAGACCTGCTGGAAGTTTCAAGGAACCACTCTTATAGTTGGCGACATAGTAATGCCTTAAAGTGGCATAAGGGTGGTAATCATATTTATAACTAAACTGCCCTCGAAGTTTTGCAGCGGCTATCTGAAGGCCATAAGCCTGCGCTAAACTGTCAAGGCTTTCCTTGATATATTGCCGCTCTTTATAAATAAAAGAAGGGGGCGCCCATACCTGTTGTTCCCTACACATTAGCATTTCGCCCTGGTCATTAGGATTATTAAACGGGTGAACCGCAAAATTGTGCGTTGGCCCTTGGTGGGAACTGCTTTGACTGTAAGCAAAAGGACTCGAAACCAGTAAGAAGAAAAGGATTAGTAGTCTCATTTTTAATTAGCTTTTAGATTCAGCCATAAATTTGAGTGCTATCAGCCTTTCATCCTACCGAAATCATGATGTTGGCACACTTTTCTGGGAAAATAGTCTTTGTTTACTGGAAATCACGCTTTTGTTCAGTGTCTTTCGATAGGCTTTTGCGGTTTGTCCAGCATGTTTTTTAAATGCCGCATTAAAGGTAGAGATACTGCTAAAACCACTATCATATGCCATAGCAGCAATCGTCATGTTAGCATAGCTAGGCAACTGCATCAAGCGCTTTACTTCCAGTACCCGATATCTCGAAACAATTGCGAATAATTCAGCGACTCGGTTTGATTGATGGCTTGAGAAAGCACTTTGGAAGAAACGCCAAGTTGGTCACTCAACTTGGAGAGTTTTAAAGAAGGATCGAGGTAAGGCTTCTCTTTTTCCATCAGCGCTTTCAAGCGATGAATGAGCTGATCTACCTCACTATCACTTAGGGTTGATCGACTGTATTTCTCCATCCCGATTTCAAATAAAGATGGATCTCTAAACGCGAGAAAAGACAAATAGATGATGACAGAGGAAAACAGAAAAGAGATTCCCATATAGAAAGGAATGATAAATCAGAAATCAGAAAATAGAGGATAATAAACACCATATTCAGGGCCAAAAAATGCGTTACCCAACGGGTTAACTCGGGGCTGTCTTTCAAGCGTGAAGTATCAGTAGATCTGATAGCATTGATTATGGAAAGCAGGGTATAGGCAAACATATGGACGATCAGGAAATTGTAGAAGACCCCAAATATCCAAGAACCATTATTAGGAATGAGCCAACAACAACTCGCCAATAGGACAAAAGGAATGTAGTGGAGCCACTCTCTTGGTCTTTGCGCGGGTCGAAGTTTGATCAACTGGGAGGTATACAGCCAAATGGAGGGTCCAACACAGAGTAAAGCTGTCAAAAAAAGCGTTCGTATCGTGGCATCAATTTCAAAATAATTATGAAAAAGCGACTTCCCTACGCGAAGGCTAAATGCCAAAAGGTAAATGGCTAGAAATACATTGGCTTTGTGACGCTTTTGGCGATTATTGAGCAATAAGGAAGCAAAAAAAAGGCCCAGGACAACCCCAATGCTGCCAATCAGAAATTCGATATGTTGAAGTAAGGCTGTATCCATAATGGAAAACAAAAACAGAAAGTCGCATGATTCGAACACGACTTTCCTGAATCAGACTGTTTGACACTTATTGACTCTCAAGATATGCCCTATTGCTTACCACAAGTGGGGCGCCAATAGCAGTCTTGTATATTCACCAAGTTCAAGTATTAACTCAACTCCATTCCCACTCGCTTCATTAGATCAATCGTCTTTTGAATACCAGTTACCTCATCCAATTCACTACCCTCGTACTCTACTCCAATGTAACCTTTATATCCGGCAGATTTTTACGATCTGTAGCATCTTCTTGTAATCTGTGTGAATCTCATTTCCGTCTGCATCAAAGTCGTGTGTTTTAGCACTTACGGCTTTCGCAAAAGGCATCAATTCGGTCACCCCTTTATAGCGATCATACATTTCATCACAACCCTCTTCTCCTCGTTTAACACAGAAGTTGCCAAAATCTGGCAATGTACCGCAGTTATCCATATTGACCTGAGACATCACACCTGCTAACCAAGCTCCATCAGAAGAGTATCCGCCATGATTTTCTACAATCACGTTTAGTCCAGCCTTAGCTGCATACTCACTTAATTTGCCTAGGCCATCTACAGCTGCTTGTGCCACTTCCTCGGCAGTTCCTTGTCCTGCTGCGTTTACTCGGATAGAATGACACCCTAAGTACTTTGCCGCATCTACCCATTTGTAGTGGTTTTCAAAAGCTTTGATGCGTTCTGCATCTACGGTACCCCCAAGTCTCCCTCTCTATCAATCATGATCAACAAGGATTTCACACCATTGTCATCAGCTCTCTTCTTCATCTCAGCCAGATAGGCACTATCTTCCGCTTTGTCCTTAAAGAACTGGTTTACATATTCGATACCATCTAAGCAAATTGATTCTTTGGCAGTAGCTGCAAAATCCAATTATCTAGTTCCCGCCGAAAAAGGACTTATTCATGGACCATTGCGCCAAGGAAATCTGAAAGAAAAGTTCTTTAGGTGACTCCTCCGCTGTATTCTCTTCAGTGCCTTCCTGTGAACCTGACTGACTGTTGCAGCAGCAAGGGAAAATAAACCCAAGCCCAATGCCGCCTGACTTCCTCGTTCAATGAAAGTTCTTCTTTTCATTTTATTGTATGTTTTGATGTTTACTGATGCTGATCTTACTCACTACTCTGCAAGTTTCGGTAACCTATTCGGTAGCAAGTAAGCAGGGGATCAAAGATAAAATATACTGCAAAAATCTATTCCTTTCCTTCACAAATCAAAGCGTTTTGCCAAATTCTAAGCAAAGTAGCAAGTTGTTCTAACTTGATCTGCTCAAACTCAGAAGAAAGAGGCTTTGAACAAACAAGTATCAGCAAGTGGAGAATTCTAGCGCAGAGCGGAAAAAATTTGGAACACCTGTATATAAAGTATATTTGGGTACCCATGATCCACCTGTATCTAGGGGGGTTATGGGTATGAATATAGGAGGTCTTCCAATAATGGGACGCAATTTCGTTCCGTCTTTGATACCTCCTAAGTGAAAACCACAAAGCCCAAATTGAAGGCATCAACTTGAACACGAACAAAGCTATAATGCGCAACTAGCTTATGCCGCATGTACTACTTGGTTTTATCGTGTGCCTAAAAACGAATCCATGTTTAAGAAATTTTTTGACGCTATTGGCAACCTTTTTAAGTCCTTATTCGGCGGCAGCACAGAACCCAAACCTAAGCCAAAGCCCAAAACCGGACTACTCCAGATCCCATCACGGATATCCACAGGACGGCTCCGAAATCACTCCGATACAATCATTATTGTAGCAGATGAAACGGAGAACGTCATCGTCAAACCCGATGAAAAGACGTCGAGTTTGATGACGATCTAGGCGTCGATGAGAACATTCCTTCCACCATTCCACCGGACAATGAAAATACTGATGGCGGATCGGGCTCCGATGAGCAAACCGAAGAGAAGGTAGTCAAGGTGGACCAGTTGAAGGAGAAAAACCCCAAGGTAGATACCTTTGGTGCCTCGATAATGGTCATGGTAAGTTTACCAAAGGCAAACGTTCTCCCGTTTTTGATGACGGTGTGACCCAGTTTCTGAATATGAATTTAATCGAGATATAGTACGCCGAATCATGGCGCAGTTAGATGAGCACGGTATTTCCTACTTAATGTTGTACCAGAAGAGGAGGTAGATGACTTCCTACGAGAAAGAGTTGATCGCGCCAATGCTAAAAAGTCGGAACTCCCCAAGTTGTTTGTTCCGTTCACTCGAATGCGGCATCCGCACGCTCTTCCAAACACTGGGCTTCTGCTAGTATTAGCGGTATTGAAACCTGGTATTTCCACAACAGCAAAAAAAGGGTCGCAAAGTAGCGTCCATCTTTCAAAAACATTTAATTGACCAGACTGGCTTGAAAAACAGACACTTGAAGTCCAGGCCGGAATCCCAGTTTTTCGTGTTGCGTAAAACCAGAATGACGGCGGTCTTGACAGAGAATGGCTTCTATAACAATGAGGTAGAAGCAGCCAAGTTGATGACAGATGAAATGCGGCAAAAGGTAGCAGATGCGCATGTAGTCCGCCATCCTGGAAATCGAAAAGAACGGCATCTAGTCCATCAGTGTATTGATAAAAAGCCCCTGCTTCCAGAATAGTAGCAGAGGGCTTTTTGTTTTTATACGCTTTACCGACCTGAGCGGTTTTGCGATCCTATATTATTGCATCTTCACCACTCTCCTACCCCAGCTTTTCCCATCTTGTTCTACCCTTAGCCAGTAGGTCCCACTGGGAAGTCCTGTCCAACTTAGCGAGAAGCTTTGCATCCCGACCCCCGCAGTTTGCTGTTCCTGCCGCACTTTTCTTCCAAATCCATCAAATAAGCTGATCTGTACCGGCTTACTATTGGGCAATTCTAATTCAAGCTGGATATTTTGCCTAAATGGATTAGGGTAAACAGTTAAAGCATTTTCAAGCTGGATTAAACTTCTGTATCGGTTAGTGTTCGGTTACCGGTACCGAACCAAGTCCCCCAACGCATTTCATTTGGAGCTTGCAAAAATAGTAGCATTGCCGATTGGGCTAATTTTATCATCAGCCCACCTGGACACTAGCCAAAATACGTTCTGAACTATTTGAGGAACACCATCAAAGATCAAAGTTCCATCATCGACTGAATAATTAGGGAAACCCAAATCTAGATTTCGCCAGAAAGTTCCGAAGTCCCGTTTTGCGTATTAACTCCGACAATAAAATACTCTGATTCCTGATTCCCCCCTCCAGCCAATCCATAGCGACAATATTCGGCGAATTTTTAGAAAAGGCTGGATTTCCAACACTTGTGTTATCCGTAGCCGGTGAATAGCTTACTGATAAAGCCATTACTAAAGTTGTTTACATCATTGTCCCACACCCGAATAAATCCAATATCCCAGAATTCAACAGTTTCCGCTTAGATTATTGAGTTCGCTCAGGGCGTCATACATGACAAATTCACCACTAAAGTCCCCATTCTAAACATCCGCGTAGGACACATCACCTGTACTCACACCTTGCGCTGAAGTAGGATTGAAGAGTTCAAAATCCTGTCCACTTCCAGTATCTAGGCGGAAGACCCAAAGGCGGTTATCCAAATCATCAGTCAAGGCAGCTAACCTCTGACCATCTTTGGATATGGCAGCATTACGCCAAATTCCGTTTGTGGTTAGCGCTTCCAAAGAGGCATTACTAGTCGACCAATCGATATTAATGCTCTGAATATTACCATTACATCAACAAAGACGATAATAGATCCATCATCCGTCACACTCGGTTTGCTCAGAATGCTTGTTTCTATTAATGGATTAGCTACAAAACTACCTTGTGGCGTAATGATACGTAATGCTTGCTTATCACCATCGGCGTATACAATAAATTCATCTCCAGGATTGACCTCTACCTCTTCTTGTTCATTGTCTGTTCCCTGATCGCCTATGATTCCAACCTGATCAAAGGCACTAGCAGCAGCATTTACCACACTTTGTCCTTTGGACTGAGCAGCCTGCAATACGGCTAGCCGCAGTCAATGAACTGGAAAAGCGGGTCAAATACTCATCTAAGGCATCATAAAACACCTCCTCTGCCACGTTCTTACCCACTTGTGAAGCAAATAGGAAAAAGCCTTATTGGGAATCCCACTATTAACATGCACCCCTCCATTATCTCCTTCTTCTGTCTCTGGAAGGTTTACAAACTCATTCATATGGGCCGGTTGCCATCCTCTTGACCCAATCCAGAACCCCCATTGTGAGGATCAGCCAAATTTCGCAAAGCCCCACTAGGAAAGACATTCGACCTCACCACATCCTCTCCCATCAACCAATCCTCTCGGTCGATCATGGCACCGAAAATATCCGCGAAGGACTCATTCAAGGCCCGGATTGACTTAGGTATTCCAAATTCGCAGTTGTTTGGACCACTCCATGAGACATCTCGTGCCCGGCTACATCCAAAGCTCCTGCCAAGGGATCAAAGGCATTCTTGCCGTTCCCATAAAACATAGCACTTCCACTCCAAAAGGCATTATCAAAGCCGTCGCCATCTTCATCAGCTACATTAATAATAGAAATATCGTACCTCCTTGACCATTAATAGAATTACGTTGATGGGTCGTGCGAAAATATTCATAGGCTATTCCTGCATTATAGTGTGCAGAAACCGCAGTGGCAGGCCAGTCTTGATTGTTGAATGAAGCAACATGATTCACGCCAAAGTCATCATTATCAATGGGTGTCTCATTATCAGCATCGACCGTCCAGATCGCTCCGGCCGGGATTACCCGGAAGGTTAGAGCCGGCAGCATTAAACATATTACGACTCGCATCAATCAGGTAATATACATCATCAACGATATAGGATCTTACCTGCTGATTAATCCCATTTAGATCTGGCCGATTAGCTGTGGCGGGACCATCAGGTGGCAAAACCTTTGCAAGAGTCGGAGTGGCATGCTCACTATGATCATGATCCATTTTGCAGATATTATTGTAGTCAAACAGAATCTCTCCGTTCATCGCATACCACATAATAGAGTTGTTGATGATAAATATTAGGGACCACCTTCACCCGCCAGCTCAATCGCTCAGCTTCATAATTCCCTTTCGGGTGATAAATAACCAATTCCGTTTCTACGGGCTTCAGTTGAAGCATCTCCTGCATTTCTGGAGAAAGGCCAGTCCAAGTTGTCCGCTACTAATATCAGTTCTAGCAATAGTAATAGCTTCCTCTTCTTCAATTTCTGGTTGGAGGCTAGGCAGTTCGGGAGCTGGGAAATATCGTCCCATGGTATAATCCACTTGCCCTTCTTGAAGTGGATACTTAGTTCTCCACCGTAGACTTTTATCCCATGATGAAATTGTTTGCAAGCGGTAGTGCATCTCCCCATCTCGCCCTTCCGCAGACGAGACGATTTTAAAGCTTTCTGTCGCATTTTCCACTTTCATATACTTCTCCAAAGCGAGAGAGTGTCGATAATTTTACTTTTAGCGGTACCTTCTTTAGGGGTAAAATCGGATGTTCCCCAAATGGCAATGGCAAGGTATTTCCTTCTCGTAATACAGTTTTACCGGGGCCTGATTCATGCTTGGTACTCCGGAGCAATGGAACGGAAGCTACTGCTTAATGTCCAAATGGACGCGTAACTACAGGATAGCAGGTTGTAAGGGCTTGATGCGCATATCTTCGATTTGATGCGGAGGCCCTGGTTCTTTCAATTTGGTTTAGGTGGGGTTTGAATTGGCCCAACAAACAGCTGCTGAGCAATACTAAACCCAATGAAGTAATAAACTTTAACATGAGAAAGACAGATTTGGGTTGAAAATCAGGTTAAACCCCTTTTCAGAATTCAACCTAGGATTAACAATACTAAATATTAATCAATATCCCCTCTACCTTTTGAGTAGTGAGGATCTTATGGCTTTTCCGATTATTTCTTAGGTGAATCGGCCTTAGGAATTAAAGCCTTACAAGCCTTATAAAATGCCTTAATTGCATCTGTGTCGGATGACTACTGGAGCCCCAACTTAGCCGGTGCTTTTCTTGGCCTTCTTCCATTCGAACAAAGTGATATAAATTTCCGGGATGTTGGAAGTCCTGCTCCATCATTTTCTGGGCAGTCCAGTTTTTTGAAGAGCGCTTTAGCCTCGCTTCGCTTTGTTTTTGAGACCGGTACGAATTCACTCTTTTGGCCTTCGCGCTTGAACAACTGACCATTTTCCAGCAACATATACTCCGTAAAGCTGGCAGCATATCCACCACCACTGCCGAAGTACAGTCTGCTGTCTGGAAGTTTATCAATAGAATGAGTCTTGCAGGCTGCCAAAACCAACAGGCCAGCAAATAAGGGTAGCATTTTTAGCATATTTGATCTATTTCGATAACGGTAACATACATTTTGGACGCCAATTTTCCTTTGGACACAAAAAAAGTCTGAAACAGTAGATTCTACTGTTCTAGGTGTTTCTAGACTAAATTTTGAAGTATTGAAGCAGTTAAGCAGGTATCTGATACTCAAGCAATAGTGATAGAAGAACTAAGCAAAAGCTTACATCTAGCCATATGGCATTAACATTGTTTGAGTAAATGTAGGGATTTAGTAAAAGAGTCTGGTTTGAGATAGTTACCGAAGATGCTCAGGATTAATCAGCCGGGAATCAGGTTAAGACAATTCCCTGATCTTGAAATTCAATGATGCTTGACAGATGCAGTTAACACCTTCCACATTCAGTTGAATTACATAATTTTTCAAACAGTATTCCTGTTCAGAAATAAGAGCTGAGTATATGAAAAAAAGATTTTTCCATCAGGCGAAGCTCTTTTTGAGCTGCATACCTGGAAGGTACGTAGCGATAAAAAGCTGAAGCATGAAGGGAAAAGATTCTTTCATATGACAATTTATTATTTCTGAACAAGACTAGATAAACCTGAATTAATAGTTGACTTCCTGAGTGGCCAAATATAGATTATTCTCATGAATTGTATCAGGTTTGCTCGTAAAATCAGTGCGTTATCAAGCCGAAATGTCTCAATTCAAACAGCTGTTTAAGAAAATATTAAGCTTTGGTAACAAAAAAACAGCGATTGACTTGTTATCTTGCACGGATTAGTCGCTTAAACGGATATCATGAAAAAGTTCTATTGCCTTCTCCTTGCTCTTAGTCTAGTCAGTTTTCTGCCCCTAGCCGCTCAAGATGCACAGCATCAGGACGGAAGTAGTCCACTGAATAAGGAAGAAAACAGCGAAACGCCAGCTGCGGAGAAGAGGTTACAGAGCTTGCGAACTTGTCAGAGGATGTAGTAGAATTGATTCGGAAGAAAAGACTAAAATAAACGAAACAGAAAAGAAGACAGCCTGCATCAATGTCTCACCATCTGAGCAAAAGGCAAATAATAAAGAACAGGCTAAGAAGGCTAAGCCTAGTACAGCAAAAGAAAAGGTGAACAAATCGCCTAAATGTGCTAAATCTAAAAAGGAAGCTGAGGCCAATAAGAAAAAGCCTAAAGCAGTTCTAGAGTTAAGCTTGTTTCTTATCGACCTGGACTTTATTGATCCAAGTCCTTATCCCATTCTGAATAAACTTGTCCTTGGCGATACTTTCGCATAACATGCTTTACCGTGGGCGTAAGATTTTCAGGTATTCATCTAATGAATACCAGGCTACCCCTTGAAACTTCCAAGGCTCTTTGGCGCGCAAGGTTCCTTCCCATCTATAGGCTTTGAAATATAAGGTTAGTCTTCGTTCGGAAGGTTTGTTTTCTGAAGTACGTGTACAAGAGTGAGTTTCTTCTGGTTTGAGCTTTATTCCTGCTTCCTCAAAACTTTCTCTAATTAAAGTGTCCTTAGCATATTCACCTGCCTCCATCGTACCTCCTACTAAGGTATAGTTGCCGCCATTCGGTTTTGTCTGCTTGAGCAAAAGGATTTTGCCGCGATGATATAGAATTAAACGCGCCTTATTTTTATCTTTCGTTCCATAGTTAGAGCCCAGTGTTTGGATGTGCGTGGTTCCGCTAAAATGAGCATTTCTTCAATAGCATACTAAATAAAACAAAGTCTATTGAGTAAATTTAACGGTCAAAAGTCAGAATAATTCATGAGAACTTTTATATTTTTTTACATTCCTTTTCATAATATGAAGGAATGTAAATATCTATGTATAAACAGTTAACACATAGTTATCCCACCTATTCCCAATCTAAAAACTGCCAATTTACGCTCGATCATCTCCTCGTCATAAATTGCTTCAGAAGGTGCTAGCCCCTAAAAACTAAACAAAAAGCTGTATTTTTGGCCCTGCTCAAAGGGACAAGGACGAAGTAAACCTTAATTGATTATAGGCAGTATCATGAAAGTGTTTTAGCAACTATTGGTAAAACGCCGCTTATAAACTAAGCAGAATAGCAGCGCCCATTAGTGCTACCATCTTTGGAAAAGTAGAATGTTATAACCCGGGGCAGTCTGCGAAAGATCGCATCGCCTTACACATGGTTGAACAGGCAGAGAAGAGAGGAGAACTGAAGCCAGGCGCCACCATTGTGGAAGCTACAAGTGGAAATACGGGTTATAGTCTGGCCATGGTTGCAAGTTTGAAAGGCTATGGTTGTGTTCTAACTGTGACAAGTAAAGCTTCTCAGGAAAAACTGGCCCTTCTTCGATCTATGGGAGCTGAAGTAGTTGTTTGCCCGCAGATGCTGAACCTGAAGATCCTCGCTCTTATTACTCACGAGCGCTTCAACTTAGCGAAGAAATTCCAAATGCTTATTACATCGGCCAAAATTACAATCTAGACAATTCCGGCGCCCATTTCACACCACCGGACCTGAGATCTGGGAACAAACCGGTGGTAAGATAACGCACTATGTTTGTTGTGCTGGAACGGGGGGAACCCTTTCTGGAACAGCCAAATTCCTTAAGGAGAAAAACCCTAATATCAAGATCATCGCCGTTGACGCCTACGGCTCCGTTCTCGCCAAATATTGGCAAACGGGTGTTTTTGATAAATCTGAAATCTATCCCTACAAGATTGAAGGTTTAGGTAAAAACGATCATCCCCGATAATGTCAACTTTGATGTCATCGATGAGTTTGTTAAGGTATCTGACAAAAATAGTGCCTTACGTACTCGGGAACTTGCCTTGAAAGAAGGCTTATTGGTAGGTTATTCTGCGGGGGAGCCATGGAATGTGTATTTAAGATCAGAAGACAACTACGCCCTCAAGATGTGGTGGTTGTTTTATTTCCTGATCATGGCACACGCTACCTCGGGAAAGTCTACAATGATGAGTGGATGAAACAGCAAGGATTCATGGTAGATGATGAATTACCTGAAGACAACTCCACCGAACCCAGCTATCGCAAGCAGATCAAGCGCATTTATCAAGCCTACAAGCGCAAACTAAGCAAACCTTGAAGATCTGAATGGACCATTGAAGCCAGGCAGTGGCTATCAATACTCAATGGCGCATTCCAGATTAGATAGGTGGTTTATACCTGCCGGAATGCGCCGAAATACAATTACTACTTTCAGTCGGGTTTTAAGGATCAAACAAGAAGCTATCGGGAGTGCTATGCGAATAGCCTTAGCCCGGAGAATGCAGAGAGACTTGATTCCCTTCCGTGTCAGCAAAGATGGCGAAGTAACCGATTTCATCAGTTATCTTGGTTTTCTCCATGATCACCTGACCGCCCGCAGATTCTACGCGCCTAAGCACCACATCAAGATCTTTGCCTCCATTTAGATAAACCTTAGCCCCTTCGGTAGAAGGGGTATATCCTTCGCCATAGCAAATAGCCCCGCCAATTCCTCCCGATGCAGGGTCGTGAGGCAACATGCCCATCTTTGTTCCTTGCATATCCATCTCAACCATCTCATATTCATAAATGCTACAGTAGAATTGCTTGGCTCTGTCATAGTCAGATACAGGGATTTCAAACCAATTAATTGCATTCGTCATTTCATAGGTGATTTAATTGTTGACCTCACCACTTGTGAATCAAAAACACTTTTTTAAGCTGGATAAGTCTGGTTAAGAAATAGAGGTGGGCATACAGCCCTTTGTGTGTTAAGTATTGGAAGTCCATAGGGTCTATAAAAAGGGATACAAATTTAAACAAAAAGTTTTAATTATTAAAATTTAAAACTTTAATTTTAAAAAACTCACCCTCATCGTCCGTT
>JALQPE010001097.1:0-15212 GCA_030407315.1 Asparagopsis taxiformis | reverse complement strand
AAAAATGCTAGAGTTCGATGTCCAGGAAGAGCAGGAAACTGTTAGAAGTTTCACAGAGCATGAGGGATCAAATCAGAACGTAGAGTCCAAAAAACACATCAGGGAGAAAACAGAACACCTAGAGGAATCCAGAAACAAGGACAAAAGCAAACCAGAGAGTCCATATGCCAATGCATTCGGAAACAGGACAATAGAGAATCCTGAAGGGTCATCGAAAGCATCAAACAGATCATCATCATTACAGAGAAGATATATATCTCATCAACTCAGTCCATCAAGAGAGAAACTCAAAGACAGCTCACAAAGGGTATCCACAGAGTCAGTATCAAAAAGGAAGAGATAAATGATGGAGGCAGAACTAGAAAAGTCACTATTCAACACAGTCGAAAAATCCAAGAAGATCAAAGAAGCAAGAGAAATCAAGAAGTACATGGATGAACAGAGACAGAACCAGATCAGATCAAAATCAAACAGACTCAGGGAAGTCCATAGGGAAAACATATAAGAAAGGAAGAAAAGGGTAGAAGTACGCAATGAAGGATTAAATAAGAAGTACAACCAGGACAGGAGCAGAATGAGAGAGGTCTCACTGCCCATTATCCATGGATCAAAAATGATAGAAGAGACATTAGAGGCAGAACACCAACATAGACAGAACCCTAAATAGGGATCACCACAAATCAGACCATAGCAGACAGATACTGGAGAAACTGAGGAACATGTCAGTGGTAGCCAACAAGTACTTAAACAGGTGATTTTAAACCGCACCTGATTGACTGGATATTGTATGCTATTCAGTGAACCTTATGGTTATATAATTTCAGTGATTGCCTTATTGCCATGTTTATTTAATTCGATATTCTATAGGATGGAAGTGTAGGAGATGAGTCGGTACCATAAGTCTTCCCCTTTGAAGATCTTGAGGGAGCACAACAAGTAGCACAAGAAGACCATGAAGATGCGTAAACGTCGGATTAAGCATAAGAAGCAGTTGCAGCAGGACATTGCCAACAACCAGAACATATTCCAGAGCATGCATAAGAGTCTATCTTCAGGGAAGAGCATGGTGGTGCAGAATGCCATCTGGGAGAAGAACTACCAGTTGAAGATGGCTATCAACCTACTCAAGGAGGACAACAACTCCCTCAAGGCTAAACTATGGAACGTCTCCAAGGAAAACAGGAAGATGAACAAACAGATAGATTCATGGAGTCTCAATTCGGTGACCATGGTCAAAAATGACACATACCCACAGATGGTGGGCACAGGCACAGGGACTATATCGACAGGAATCAACCCAACAGGCAACTCATACAAGAAACCCTACATCGATATGGCCACAGTCGAGAAGGTGTTCTCAGATCAGGACTACTCGATTGTCAGCACCAAAATAGAGATATGTGAGTTGGAGAGGATGCTGCAGAACAAGGAGGACAACATAGAACAGCTGAATGACTCCATCGAGAATGTAGGCAGGTTCCTGAAACACCACGAATTCGAACTATGTGAGCATAAGGTCAACATCCTGAGATGCCTGTCATCCCAGTGCAATGAGGACGGTAGGAGATCATCAAATGAACTAGAGTGTAAGGCTGCATTCGAGAGGATGATCATGGAAACCAATAAGGAAGGGGAGATTCTAGAGAAGGGTATAGAAGTATTAAAGGGTCTGAAGAACCAGTATTCCATTGATTTGCAGGAAATTGCTACCGAATGTGAAGCCCATAAGCACATTACCCATGAATCTATCGAATCACTGAAGAACTAAATAACAACTATGAAACTGGAAGAGAACCAGAGCCTACATGAATCCGAGGAGAACCTGAGTGCAGCCAAGAAGAACACTCTGGCCATGGAGTGCCACATCCAGAACAGGATGGGGGAGTTCATCAAGAGGAAACTGGAACTAGAGACTAAAATAGGGAAGCAAAAGGTCAAGATAGAGAGTTTCAAAGATGAGAATTCCTTCAAAACTAGGAGGAACTCCATCATGGATGACTAGAGACCCAAGATAGACAGTTTGATCAAGTACCAGAAGCAGTCTCCAACCATGAACAAGGTCAAAATGCCCAGGAGTGACTGATGGTTGGTATTGAGGAATGTTCAACAGTTAATTTAACATCCATATAAATTACATAAGGAGTGAGATATATATGAGCGACGAGCAGAAGAAAGAACCCACGGCGCCAGGGGCAGAGGATGGACACGACGACAACGACAAGCATAAACTGATGGAGGAAGAAATGAAGGCGAAGAAGATAGCACAGATAGCCTCACTCAAGAGCAAGATGCACATGATGAAACTGCAGGTACAAAGCAACCTAGCAGAACAACAGAAGAAAGAAGATGCAGCACCAGGAGAATGATTAAGACATAAGGATGTCTTCATACTTACCAGGAAGATGTATGCTTCCAGTTGAGCTTATTTATTAAAGAATATCTGCGATTATATTAATGAGTGAGGGACAGGAACAGAAGGTGTAACCTACGGCGCCAGGAGAGGATGAAGAGACCAAATTAAAGACATAGCAAGCAATCAAGCAGAAGAAAATAGCCCTCTTGAATGAACTCAAACTCAAAAAGAAACTCCTATAGGACAAACACGCAATGAAGATTGCGGGAAAGTAAGAAGATGCAGCTCCAGGACCATGATATCAGTTCAGTGATACTTCGATTAGGGATGACCTAACAAGGATAATACTTATATCATAATTGAACAGATTGATACTTAAACGATGTAGTATGGCTGAAAAACTCCATATAATTATATCAGGACTAATTCATCATGAGTGAGAAGTAATAAAAGAAAGGGTAACCAGATATCTCCGATTAATAGAGACTGGCGCAGTAAAAGCAGGAGTACGTAGCTAAGCAAGCAGCGGCCAAATACATGAACCAAATTGGGTCACTCAAGGAAACGATGAGTAAGTTGAAAGGCTTTTTGACAGGAGCGAAGGAATAAGATAGAGCTCATCAGGAATGATCTAAATCTCGCAACAAGTTTATAGGATTTGCATTGTTAATCTCCTGGTTGAAGTTTATATAAGAATTAGGCTAATTTTATATTGATGAGTGAGCAATAGAAGGCCGAACCCACTGCACCTGGTGGATACGACGATCCCAAGGAAGCACTGAAGGAGCAGCTGAAGGAAAAGAAACAGGCTTTTCTTGACCAGCTCAAACTCCAGTTATAGCAGAAGAAGTTCTAATCCCTAATGAATGCACAGATGAACTTACCCAGTAAACAATAAGATGCAGCTCCTGGACCATGATACCTACTCAGTGATGTTTCACCTTATTCAAATGGGTATAAATTAGACTTCTTGTATTGGTAGACACCTGTATATCATATAATGAGTTCAAGTGGGAGCGATTCAGAGGAGAGGAAGAACAAAAACAAAGCAAGGCAGGAGCAGGCAGCAGCACCCACTGATAGCCCCAAAATAGAGCAGAAGAAGAAGGGCAAAAGTAACAAGAGAAGACAACAGAAAAAGGAGGAGATTGCGTACCCATAGGAGAAAGTAGAGCAGAAAATAGAAGTAGCACCGGAAGAGATAGTTGAGGACTACAAATACGAATCCAAGGAAATGGAGGTTAAGAACCAGATGGCCTCATTCATCCAGGCCAAGTTCCGAATGATGCAACACATGAAATCAGTGAAGACCCAGAAGAAGAGAGAAACTCCACCTGAAGATTATAAAACCAAATGATATACAAAGCAGTCATGGTGTCAATGAGTGTGATCCCAGAGTATGTGATAATAACGGTTGGTTAATCAAAGAGTGATATTTGGGTCCTTAGCATTATTTTAAGTCCATTCTGACTGTAAACACCACTCGATGAAAGGGAAGCAGCTGGAAGACCTACAAAGCCAGGTACGATAGAGTGTGAGTGTAGATCGAGGATCGGTTGAGACCTCAGAAGATATGCAATGAGCACTACCTCATCCAACGAATGAATCACCGGTTATAATTGAACTTCAATGTGTTTCTCAAGGATCCCAAAATCATCAAGACCAAGGTCACCGAGCAGCAACTTCTCAAAGTTTTATCCTCGGTTACCTTACTCAAGAAAGTTGATAAGCATCCCAAAGGCATTGTATTCAGGTTGAACTACCCCAACAGCCAGAGCACAGTCCTGGTGACAGGCATCAGCTACGATTATGTGGAACAGATCCTCAGTACCTTCGAGCATAAAATATACAAATCGAAGGGGCATGTCAGGCAATTCAATAAATACTGGATAGCTGTGGAACTGAATTCCGCTGAAATGGCTTTGAACTTCAAGAAGATCGCAAGGGGGCAAAAACGAATATGGGACTCAGATACCGAGCACCCATACAGACTGAGAAGCAAGAGAGTCCGAATAGTGCTTCAGAATGAAGATCTCTTTACGATTCTCGTCGATGCCATGAGCGATCAGAAGTAGATTTACTTTAAAGCAGCAATGATAAGTTCATAAGGGAGTTCGGAACTGAGAATTTACAAGGGATGATGTACAAAAAAGTGGAATTCCAGCAGTCAGGACCCTAATTAACTGAGAGTAAATCTGAGTGTGAGGCCTTTGATGATAATTTCAGTGAAGACAGGTCCAGAACTACAGAAGGAATGGATCCCAAAGTTATGAACGATGTCATTCAAACAACAGATCAAGGAATTCAGTCAGAGAAGATAGAGGATGGGTTCCCTAGTCTGGATAGTCCGAGAGGACATAGACCAATCTTCAGGTGCAAATTGGAGGAAGCTGAGAAACAAATACAATCAGAGGTCACTCTCGGCAAGGATTAAGGCAGTCAGATAGAAACTACAGGCGAAACATGCAATTCTCATCGTGATCGAAGTTCAAAGGAATCACACTCTAAAGATCAATCAATACAACCCATCGAAATCAAGGGTACCGAAGTTTAAAGATCGCCAATCAACACAAACAACTTAAAAGATGAAAAGAACATAGGTACTAACCATTAATCAACCACAATAGAGAAGAGTGCACTGTCACAATAGAAATCTAGTCAAGGTAAGCTTATCATTCGAGCAGTCAACCTTACTCCTGAAGCTGAATCTAACTCCAGTGCCTCTCCGACCAGATAATTCAGACATGAGTACATTCACATGAAGAGATTGTATCATCAGAGATAGAAATGTCAATCAAGGCTCCAGTATCGAGGAGTGACCATCCCATAGTATCTAGAAAAGGAGGATGAGAAGGAAACATACCGGAAGAAATTCTATAAGGGCATTTGGGAGCATGGTATACGTCGGAGGGTCCGGGACTCAAACAGGAATTATTATTGATATTGGTTGATATTTATGGGTAGTAGTAATAATGACTCATTTGGTGCATAATTATCATCATGAAGGCATACAGTCTCAAAAAAAATCACGAAGAGGAGACCTATCAGTCCGAAGAATGCTGAATCCGGGAAAGGATAGAATGTGTTTCAACTGAAACCAGTTCGGGGAACAGAGGGCAAAGTGCCATCGACTACTGTCAACTTCTAGATCAAAGATGTCAGGAGTGAGTACTCGAAAGACCACAGGGGAGAACTCACACACCCTCAGCTTATCAAAGAGTTCGTCAACTAAGAGTACCTGCCAATGTTTGGAATGATTGGGGAAACTAAGCAAGTCAACAAGGAAGAGTATCGATAGGCATTCGACAAGCAGAGGAAGAAAGAACACTCAAGGATCACATCAGAAATGGAAATGGAAACATGTCCAAAGAAAGGGAAGATACCACCCAACAGAAGACACTCAAAACTCAGCAAAGTCAACAATCAGGTACTCGAGAATGAAGACGAATAACTGACTAAGAAAGAAGAACCAGAAATACTGAGACCAATGCCAAAGAAAAAGTTCTGCCAAGTCTGCAAAGTCGAGTATCAAGACTATCAGATTCATACTGAAACTACGAGCCACAAAGAACAGATCAGGGACTCAGTTGGCAATAACTATCTCACAGCCTTAGTCGGCAAGATTCGCATTGAGAATGAGTATCTTCCTCAAAATCCAGACTACCAAGAACTTCAGAAGGCCACACAGGTCTCCCAAATATGCAGAAAACAGGCAGAGCTCTTCGCTCGGAAGTACATGAATTTTTGAAGGGTTATTTTATGAGTTTATACCTTGGACAATTAATAGAGGAAACTGATGGGCTGCAGTGATTCTACGATCTATGATCTTTCGGGAAAGCCTCTAGTGAACCGGAAGTGTATCGTTCTTCTGACTCCACCCTCATTTTAAACCTCAAAGTCAGATTTTGTATTTATCCCTAGGTTTATATCATCGTTTCCGACCGAGTTCTCGTACAAATACATCTCTGTTGGGCAACTGATTCGGGATGAGCTCAACAAGAAGACCAAGTACTCAGAAATCATCATGGAAAACCTGGATCACGAGAGGAGGATCAATGACAAAATATTGGACATCTTGCTCAAAAACACAGCCTTACAGGGAAGTTTCATGATCCAATGTACACTTCATGTTAGCTAGTCTGCCCTAAGAGCGATGATGACCTTTCTATTTGGGAGAGTTTCCTCAAATCAGTCGAAATCGAAGCAGCCATCATTCTGCTCCCAAATGAAGGTCAGTAAGACATACCAACCACCAATCAAGTCAGTAACTCAATAGGTAACTCAGAGGAAGTTTATGCTTCAAAGCTGAAGGAGCATCGACGAAACATCAGAAAAATTGAAGGTATGGTCGCCAAGAATAAAATTCATAAATTTGCGGTGGATGAGCCTAACATTCCAGCGAGGATAGTCGACTTGCTACCTGACAAACAAGAAAGAGCACTGCCAACCAACTGACTTCTGATCGGAACGGATTCTTGCCCTACAAATCGCTAAATGGGTTATTTTTTCGTCAAAACCAAGGATATTGCAATTTCTGATTTAGCATTTAATTTATTAAAATAATCAATAATGGAATAGTTATATCTGATTATGTGGGATAACTTTCAAGAGTTGAAATACCTTAGAGACTTAGACTATCATTTTATTACTCAATGGAGCCAGGGAAAAGTCAGTTGATGTGATCAAACACTCCTCTGACGAAAGAATCCTCGAAAATGCTGAATTTTGAGGCATATATTTCCCTTTGTTCCTTTCTTACCCTAGACTTAGAGAGGTCTTCGAGTCCTTGCTTCGAATCGAAGTATTCTCGAAGGGCACCCTTGAACTCCTTCACTCGGTAAAGGTCCTGGTAATCTTTCATGTTCATGCTCCCTTTTCCCTTAATTCTTTTAAAAATGGGGTTCTTGGTCGCCACATCTCCCAAGCGAGACTCTAAGAAGCGGATGTGAGAGTTCTTGAAGTTGTAAAGGATGTTCTTGGTTGGATAACCCTTCTTCTTCTTCGGGCTGTCAGTCCGACCCTTTTTAATTCCCTTTTGCTTCCGTGTTCTAACATGGATTGGGGTGTCAGGCTCTATCTCAGTTTATTCTTCGACCGGAACTTCGTCATTGATTGCTGGTTCAACTTCCGATTCCATGGTCTCTGAGTCTGAATTGTTCAATTGTTCCGATGCTGGGGACTCCTGTTCAATTTTTATTGTCGATTGGGAGTCGTATTCAAAATAATCCAAAAGCCTGGATGATGATGGTAGTGGAGCAACTGGAAGGTCTTCGGAGTACAGCTGATTGAGGAAGAGATCTTCGACCTGGATCATTCGTTTTTATTTATTGATTGAATTGAAGTCAATTTAATATATAAGATACGATATTCCAGCGTATTTAAAGCCAGGTCCTGACGCTTTGCTGAATTCTGACTATATTAAAATATAATCATTAACCTTTGAACTTCCTTGGCCTTGAGGTACAGCTTATTTATTACATTTTATGGTATTATCTGTCTGAAGACCCTCTTGGTTTAAAAATTTGGTAGGGTTTCGACTGCAGCTTAACTTCCGCTTTTTAAGTACCTCTGCTCGTTGCCTTAACCTGTGTGTTTCTGCTTTAATATTTGTCAGCTCAGATTTGCATATGGCCTGAACAATAAATATTGAGGCTTCAACAATATCGAGGCTTCTAGAGCTATGGCTGTAAATGTTCTTCCAGCTGTCTGATGGCCTCTTTAACTCGACTGTTAATTCATGAACTGAACCGAAGCATCATTCATACCAAAATTCAAACGTGTCAACTGATCAAGTATACCGATGCTGACAAGAGTTTGCAGAAGAAGAAAATGGCTTAGAAAAGGCAGGGAGGGTCGACACCAAATAATCAGTATGAGATGGCTCATAATGAATAAATGGAAAGACCTAACTCCAAACTATGAATAGCCTCAAGCTCCAGTTTGAAGGTCGCTATGGCTGGCCACGCATTAGGGCCCCCTCCAGTACATCGCCTCACCACTGATTCGATGTTTGGATGGAAAATGGGTCGTATATTGGGGCGAACCCCTCAACTCTGAAGAACGTACAATAACTAAATAAATTAGGTTCTTGCAAGAATTCACTTGCTTCCCTACTAGTTTCGGTCTTCTATGGAGCATACGTATATTAAAGCAATTGTCCATATGAAATTATCTTATCCTCGGTCGTTCAATGGTCAGGACATCGGACTCTAAATCCGAGAACCAGGGTTCGATTCCCTGTCGAGGAGTTTTTTGCCCATATCCTTATTTCGACCTCTGGCCATAATTGATTATTCATCAACATTCCTACAAATAGGTTCCGTTATTGCTCCATAAATTAATAAGTATCGACATGATCACTTTCCCTATCCGCTGGTCACGATGGTGAGTGCTTGATTGAAGATCTTAAGTTTTTATACTTTCCAAATCAAACTTAGTCAAGTTGCAGTATGAAATGTCCAGCCACTCCAAGTCCTTCAAGCCCAGCAGCACCTCAGAGATGATCTCGGTTGAGAGTTCATTAGCCACCAAGGAGAGTCTCCTCAATTTAAGGCAGTTCCTGCAGATGGATAGGAATCCCTATTTCCCGATGCCGCAGTTCCCAATGAAGAGCTCCTCGACATCCTTCAGGTATTTCGCAATGGCAGTGGCTCCCTTGTTAGTGATTTTGTTCCTAAATCAGCCTCTGAGTACTTGGCGATGTGGAGTTTCTTCATTTAAGGCGCATATTTTCCAATAATATCGATGGTTTTGGCTGTCAGTTTATTGTAGGACACGAACAAGACATCTAAGGGCTGATGAGTCCGGAAGAAGAAGTCCAAACCGTCGTCTGTGATCATGTTGTCGATGAGAGATAGAGATTTGAGTTTCTGAGGGATGTATGTTGATACCTCCATCAGAATATCATCAGAAATAAGACAACTGTTCAACTCGAGATAGGTAAGATTCGAGTAGGCCTTAAATGCCTTAACGAGGTACGGCATGTCACAGTTGTTGAAATTGTACTTGAATGTCTGTATGCTGCCACTCAATTTCAGGAACGTGGCTATCTGTTCTGTGGTCAGGTTGTGACTGCTGACATCCAGTACCTGAGCATTGGGTGCTATCTGGAGTATCAATTCGAAGTTCTCTGGGTCTATGCTTTGCTTTTACAGGTTTATTTCCTTGCCACCTGAGTTGATGATGCAGTTCTTGATCATTTGTTCTTCTTTCTTCTTTCTTTGCTTTGAGATTTAATTTTGTCTGGCCTTCTCTTCCCGTTCTCTTTTCTGCTCCCATTGCAGCAGTTCTTCCCTTAGTCCTTCCCATCTTCTCCTGTAGTTCATCTATTTTGATGACCTTCTCCTTGATGACTGACTCTGCTCTGAATATCTCTTTATCCCTCATGGCTAGTTCTCTTTTGATCTGAATGACCTGTGATTCCAGTTTGTTTTTATCGAAGGCCACTTAATGGGATGCGTGGTATCGTTTGAAGAAGGACTCTTCTAGTTTTTCATCCTTGTTGATCAGTGGTTGGACGTACTTACTCCTTTGCACTTTTAGTGATGTTTCTATCATTTTGACAGCTATGCTGATTACGGCTTTGACTTCCTCAATAACATTGCTGCACATGGTCCTCGTTGTATCGAAGTACTCTTCATATTTCTCTAGGTTCTCCCGTATTTTGATCTAGCATTGGTTTATAATTTCTGCCTCCTCGATTGTCTGCTGCTGCATCAGGTTGGGTTTGTCCCTGATTTCATTGGTGTCACTCTTCTGGATCTTCCTGGCTGACACATCGATGAAGTTCTTATTGGCCCTTAAACAGTCATTGAGTTCCCTCTTCAGCAACTCACATGATTCCTGGGAGAATTTCATAATACTGCGATCAAATGGTTAAGGCAGGGCATCGATCTAACGATATAGACTCTTAATAGACAGTTATTGAGAGTTCTTCTCCTTTACCAGCATCTCCTTCAGTTTGTTGATCTTGTTGAAGGAGTGGATCTACATCAGGTTGTCCAGCTCGAAGATGAAGTTTCTAGGGGTGCAATTAGACATGGTCACGACGGCATTTATCACAGATGAGCCTGTTAGTGCATTTAGAGTAAGTGCAAAGGTACTCACAAACACGACGGTGGATCGCACACTACTCCTTATCAAGGTGGGTTGCCATGAGAATTAACTTATATTGATAAAATAGGGAAACCAAGGGCAAAGAGAAAACACAAACCAAATTAAGAAGATCAAAGAGCATAGGAAAGGGAGGCAAAGCACACCATAAAGAAAGAAGCCGAAAGTATCATATTCGGAGTTTATAGGTCAGAGATATTCTAATTATATAAATTAGCTTTCGGTAGGGATTAATATGCAATTTTGAATACCTGTATCAGTAAAATATTAATGGACCTGAAAAACAGTGATTGCAAGAGCCAGAGTGGAATGCACTCTTCAATATGGGCAGTTATAGACATGTAGAACGTTCTAATTTTGAGTTTCCATTTAACCCATAACTATAAGCCCTTTATTATTTCAAAACATTCTGACAACCCCTCGATAAAGATGAAATTCAATCTCATTGAAAATGAATATTAGGACTTAGCTATCAGTGTCCTTACCTTTGCTTAAGTAACTGTCGAAACGGAGGATACCCGTTCAATGATCCTTCGATTGATATGTCCAGAATCTTGATGAAATGAGCCCGTTCCCAAATGTATCATTATTTGGGGAGGAAATCGTGACTGTATTCGATTTCTGTGATGCTGGTTGGGTGCAGAATTCCGTGGAAGCTTGTGGAGAATACATTAAAATGCATCAACACATCATAATAAATTAAGTTTAGAGCACCATTAAATGCAGTTTGGGGCAAACAAGGACTCTCAGTCAAGCATTGAGACCGATACTGAGTCCTATTTGGAGGAACAGAAGGACTGCGAAAAAAGAGATATCATCGGGCAAAAGGCATTAGCAGCCATGGGCAGCTATGTCCTGGACCGAAAACTAGCAATCCATGGAGCCAATACTGTGTGGTAAGCTCACGGGAAATCCGATTATCGGAGACTGGCCATCAAGATAGTTGACAAGGCTGCCCTCAACGAAAGTTAGAAGTCACACTTGGACTTCCATAAGCAGGCCTTACCAAATCTTAAATCGGAGAAGTTTATCGAAGTGTAATTACGCATTATATTCTAGAATTTAAGTCATAGAGACAGCTCACCACGACTATATTGTGATGGAGTTCGGCTGCAGGGGAGATCTCTCAGAATACTTAATTGTACTGACATCATACCTCAAACCTGAAGAACAGAAGAACAGACTCCTCTGGGCTTCCCAGACCTTCAAATCCGTCTGCCTGGCTTTGAAAGAAATCCATGATGCCGGGTATGTGTTCAGAGATTTGAAGGCTGAAAATGTCATCTTCGATCACAAAGGTAACCCCAGGATCATTGACTTCGGATTAGTGATCAAAGAGGGTGAGGTGGATCGTTCCTTATGCGGTACTCCTTCCTACATGCCACCTGAAAGGCTCTAGGCTTCTAAGATTCAGCGTCCAGTCGAGAAATCAGCCGACATGTGGTCATTGGGAGTGTTGTTGTACGAAATAGTAACTGGAGAATCTCCATTTACTTGTTATTCTCCTGATGAAGTCCTCGATTAGATTTACACTCAATCAGTCTACTTCGATGAGGGCTTCCCCATTTAGGCCAAGAAACTAGTGTCTTCCCTCCTACAAACTAACCCTAAGAAGCGACCAACCATTGAGCAGGTTCTTTCTCACCAGCTTTTCAAGGAGGAATCCTTGCAGTCTGAGAGGCAGGACTGGTCATCTATACTGAAGCAATGCAAGTGCCAGGCACTGACTCCTCAGTGACACCCTTACTACTCTAATATTTATGTTCTCTATTTTGATTCAAATATTATCATTCCATCACTCTTTGAACTTATTGATGTACTCGATACGGGCAACAGCACAGGCAAAACCCATCAACACCGACAACGGGTGACCAATCCTCATCAAGTACTTACCTTCATTTTGATCGATGAGTCCCAATAAATATACCATTTCTCCATATTTGTTCTCAAGGGAGCAGTTGTAAGATGAACTTTTGATACCATTAAGTTTGAGATTAGCCGTGAGTTTACCCTTCTTCTTGCTGACAGACATGGATAGTTTGTCATTCTCAACTTCAACTCTATCCTTGTACTTGACCAAAGGTCCTAGTGGAGTAACTGAACTACTACAGTAGCAATTACCGTCTAAATAGCCATCCCCAATCGCAATTTATGCTTCTGGAGGCAGGAAGGCTTCTTCAAAAATGTCATAGATCCGAAGTTCGCAGCACATGCCTTATGCATCCCTTCTCTTGTTTTTCTTATGAGAGACTTCATAGAGGCATCCCACAGTTGCCTTCGATACAGGAAACTCAAAGTAGTATCTACCTTTCTTCGGCACGCAGTTTAGGATGTCCTCTCCAGTCTCAATAGAGTACAGAACATAGTTTGCATATGATTAAGGCTGATTTTTAATTGCAAAGTAAGAGTAACCTCCTTCTAGGAATCTGTCAACCAGGAACCTTCGGATATCATTGATTATGTAGTCAATGGAAGGGATTAGCCTGAATTGGTTCAATGGTGGATCTTCACATACTATCTCCTCGAAAATAGATGCTTCAAGATCACTCAATGGAGTTATCTTTGCTCGTAGCTGAGTTATCAGATTTTTCTTTTCCTATTGTTGAAGGATATCCTTCTCTATCTCTTCTTCTACTGCTGACTGCTCAATCTTCTTCTGACTTCTCTCCTTTTTCTCTTTGTCGGCTTGATTCCACATATCCATGAACTCCTCATCGCTCAAATATGAGGAGCTTGAAGCTTTACTGTTCTCTTATTTGAATGGAATTTCACACCCAGCCTGATTGATGGGCACCTTTTATGCTTCCAGGTATTTTTCGCTTTAACTGTTCAATTTTGGACTTCCAAAACATAGTTGAAGTTCATCTTAGTTCAACTAAGTCACAGATGACTAGGATTATTTGGAAGAAGATCGAGATTTCTGTTTTTGTCCTTGGTCCGTTTCTCTGATTGGACTCTGTCCTGTATTCATGAGGTTGTTCCATAGATCTGTTGCATCCTCTGCTTCCTCTGACTAGTGATCACTTTCTTCTCTTTCTTGTTCACTCTACCCAATTCTTCTCTTGGCATCACTACCTTGGATGCCTGAGTTGCAGACAAAGACCACTTAATGTTTGTTCTCTTTCTCTGTAGCTTCAAATGGTTTGAGTGTTCTGTTGCTTGGATCTTTATCTTCTTGCTATCTCCGATTCTGCTGCTCCTTGAGAATCCGATGTTTCTCCCTCCTTTCATTCTAGACATCGTCTTCATCCCTTAAGAATGGGTTGACCTCTATCTTATGAGCCATGAACTTCTCATTCAGGCTGTTCCTTCTGCCTCCCCGGTTTTCGAACTCCATAATTCTATATTTATCAATAGGAGTAATTGATATAGCATCATTATGGCTCAAACTGTGAACAACGCACTTAACGTCATCGAGCAGGCCATACAGGCACTAGAAAGAGGGACCGATTGCAATCAAGTCAAAGAAGATCTGGCAAGAGGACTCCAACCCATAACTGCATAAATGAAAAGTCAACATCAAGCACCAGAAATTCCACAACAATGCCTACAAGTTGGTCAGTCCAAGAGCATCAACGAATACATGGGCAAACAACTGAAAATACTCGAAAATCGGTACAACAGAACTGAAAAGAGAATGAACTACTATAGAGACATAGCCAACAAACTAGAGTTTGAAGCACTCACCAGCAAAGGCAACGACAAAAAAATGCATACATGATCACTCAAGACTCTGTAATAGCCTCCAGGAGAGAGAGTATTTTATCCTTAACCTTGGCACAGTGGCTATCCGATACTATAATTGACTTGATATTCAGGATGACCGTCTTGTTGAGTTCTTTGTCTCTTTTAAGTCCGGCGTTTTCTTTTACGATTTGATCTTGAATCTCTGACAGCTCATCTAATTTGGGAAGCAGAGCACTGTACTCTTCGATCTTATATTTACATTCAGCAAGTTCTCTTTCTTGGTTGACGATCATTTCTTCCTGCTTTTTGATCACCTTCTTGTACACTCGAATATTTTTTTTCTGTTTGAGAGACTCTTCTTCGCAGCCTCTTTTCTGTTCTTTGAACATGGCCACAGTTGACTTTAGAGATTCGTTCTCCAGTTGCAGAGTTTCCATGAGACTGACCCTTGAAGACTGGTGAACATCCATCAACTGACTTTCACATTTCGATAGTTGAGACCGAGGTGATTGATACATTGATGTGTATGCATGGCTCTTTGAAGTCTTCCTTGATCCAAATTCATACTACCGTGGTTCATTCTTCTCTCTTTCCAGAAAATATCTCTTAATGTTCATATTTGATTGTTGTGCTTTCTGAGCTTTGTTGTTGATGTTGCTTTGATGCTTAGCCAATATCTTAGTGGTCTTAGTTACTGCATTCCTGAACGTCTGCTCTTCTGAAATGCTGCCATTGTGCCTCGTTCCGATATTTTACTTTCCTTCGTAAGCCTTATGTCGATAGGATTTCAGTTCTTGACTTTTGAATTTAAGCATACCTTGAAATTAACTGAAGGGTTCAAAGTTTATTAACCAAAGTTGAGAGAATTCAAGAAATCCAAGCAGAAATAAATCAACTTAATTTTTGAAAATAGACGAACAGCTGTCATAGATGAGTTATACGTTGATATTTTTGTGATTTCTTCGATGAATGAACAAACGGTTATCCATTAATAATTCTCTACTCGATGCTTAATTGGCAGAGAGATTCAAAAGCATAAATGAACGACTCAGAGGATGTT
>JALQPE010001096.1:0-18221 GCA_030407315.1 Asparagopsis taxiformis | reverse complement strand
CTGCAGAACCAGTTCTGTTTTGGCAGCTTCTTCACTAAGCTTATCAATCTCATCTGCCCGCTTTTGAGCTGTTCTCTCTGCTTTTTCTTTTTGTTTAGCAATGTCAACCAGCTCTTTTTCTTTTTCGGAAAATCTGGACTTTTCTTCCCTGGTTTACTTTGAGGAGTTGTCGTTGCTTGGCTTCCAATTGAGACTTGTCAGCATCAACTTGATCCATTTCCAGTCTCAAATGCGGATATCGAATTCAAGCTTGTCTTTTTGTTTTTGTAAAATCTACCTTGGATCTTTCTAGGCCTTCTTTTGCATTTCGATTTTCCGCCTCCAAATCCCCCATAACTCGTTCCCGACTGACTGAAATAGGAAAAGGCTTCCTGATTGATCTCATAAGCGCGACGATAGTTGCGCTGGTTTGGTGGCCAGTTTACTACGTTTATCGACACTCTTAATGATCATGTCGGCATCGCCAGCCGCTTAGCGTATCGAGTTGCACTCTTTAGCCATACCTCCATGTTTCGCGTATTGCGATCTCGCTCATAGATTTGAGCCAGTAGGTAGGCTGAACTAGCCGCTACATTATTATTCTTGATTTCAGTTGACTGCGTGTGTGCAGCTTTGGCATGGGATAAGGCCTTATCTGTGTCCTGCGGAGATAGGCTTCACCCAATTGAAAATTGAGATACATCTTCTCTTTAGTGCTGCTAGCCTCTTTGAGCTGTTGTTCAAGGTCTGGGATTTCTTGCCCCCATACCATGGTTCCCAAGAGCAAAAAGGCGGTTAGACTAAAGAGATATTTGATTTGCTTACGCATTCCTACTTTCATTCTTACTTATTCAAAAAAATGCTTCCCTCTGTTGTGGTGTTAAGATCGAGTTTAAAAATTACAATAAGATGTAGTAAAGGCAAATTTCCGTTTGGACTGGGTTGTTTTTAACCACTTATCGAAGTTAATTTGACGCACTACTGCCTAAGACAGCAATTTTGAATTTGATCTAAGTTTTCTCAGAAACAGATATCTGCTAAGGAATAATGCTTGTTCGAATAGCAAATCTGTGATTGCGGCTCTAAATTAAGAAGAATAGGCTTGGCGATACGTACAATACCGCTCTTATTTTAACGCAAAATCTTGTAAAAGTTACATCAAAAGCAGAAAACAATTGTTGGGTAGACATGAATACGACACAAATAGTGACGATCACCTTCTTCCAATTTGAGGGGATGAAGCACAAATGGTGGGGGTTTAAACAAATGGGCCTTGCACCTAGGATATTAGTAGATGTTAAGGGGCTTGAATTCTCAAAAATGTTAGGTAGCGGAGGCGGAAATGGGTTTAAGGTTTGGCCGAACCTTGGCGTCTATGGGCTATTAGGCGTTTGGGAGAATGAAGAGGTTGCTCGAGATTTTATGAATCAACACCCCTTGTTTCAAGAGCTCTCGAAAAGAAGTAGGGAGCAATGGACCGTATTCATGCGTACCCTGATGGCCCATGGAAGTTGGGATGGCTCCAATCCTTTTGAAGGGCGAGAGAAAGCGGGAGAGGAATCCCCTGTATGTGTACTCACCAGAGCTACCATCAAGACTCGTAAACTGTGGCAATTTTGGCAATTTGTACCCAGGGTGAGTCGTTCGGTTGACCAGCAGGAGGGGCGGAGATTTTCAGTAGGGTAGGAGAACTACCGTTGGTACAGCAAGCTACCTTTAGTTTGTGGGATAGCAGCCGAGAAATGAAGGCTTATGCCTATAGTAGTAAATATCACAAAGACGTGATTCGGAGAACAAGAGAACTCGGGTGGTATAAGGAAGAGTTATTTGCTCGCTTCACACCCTATGCAGAAGCGGGAACCTGGCAAGGTGCCTCCTTGATTCCTGAATTGGCGGTATAGTTGAGATAAAAGTTTAAAATTATCATCCGTCAAACACTATCTTTTTCGGCTTACTTTTTATTTTGCCTAAGTTGTTACACCTAAAAGCAAATGGCCATGGCCCAATCTCTGACTTTTCTCTGCGTTTCTTTCTATTTCAAGGGAGGCGACTTTATGAAAGCCTGTAAAGCAGCCGGTAATAGGGTTTTCTTATTGACTCATAAAAAATTAGAGAATCGCGATTGGCCCAGGGAGTCGATTGATGAGATCTTCTATTTGGAGGATGACTCCAACTCCCCAACTAACTTGCAGCATATGATCGAGGGAACAGCCTGGCTTATGCAACAAAACAAAATTGATCGGATCATTGCATTGGATGATTTTGATGTAGAGAAAGCTGCTCTATTGCGCGAAAGTTTCCGGATTCCCGGGATGGGACAAACGACGGCGCGTTATTTTAGGGATAAATTGGCTATGCGAGCTCGCGCTCAAGACGCAGGTATCCCGGTTCCTCCTTCTCAGCCCTGTTTACGGATGAAGAGATTAACACCTTTGCGAGTTCAGTACAAGCCCCTTGGGTGGTAAAACCACGAGCAGAAGCTTCCGCTACCGGCATCAAGAAGGTGCATTCGGCAGAGGAACTTTGGGCGGTTATCCATGATTTGGGCCCCCAATCGACACGAATACCTGGTGGAGCAATTCAAGCCTGGCGATGTCTATCATGTTGATGCGCTGACGGTAGATGGAGACAATATCTTTTGCCGGGTTTCCCAATATCTGAATACTCCATTTGAGGTGGCGCACGGAGGTGGGGTCTTTCGTTCTCATGTTTGTACTTTTGATGGAGAAGATGATAAAGCCTTGCAGGCCTTAAATGTGAAGGTGATGGAAGCTTTTGGCATGCAATACAGTGCTTCCCATACGGAATACATCAAATCGAAAGAGACTGGAGAGTATTATTTTTGGAAACGGCATCTAGAGTTGGTGGTGCGCATTTGGCTGAGATGGTCGAATACTCTTCTGGAATTAACTTATGGACGGAGTGGGCTAAGATCGAAGATGCGGTGGCTAAAGAAAAAGCATATGAACTTCCCCCCGTTCGCAATGATTACGCCGGGATCATTGTTCTCTATCTCGTTTTGAACATCCCGATCACTCCAGTTTTGCCGACCCAGAAATAGTTTGGCGACTAGATAAGCCTTATCACATTGGTTTAATTCTCCAATCTGACAGTCGGGAGAGAGTTTGGAACTACTAGGTAATTACGTTGATCGTATTTTTCAGGATTTTCATGCCAGCGCGCCCGTTCCTGATAAACCGATGGACTAACCCACTAATTACACTTTTTAGATAAGGACTCGGTTAAGCTGTAACAAGCTCAGGTGGATGAAAGAAAGAGTTTTTCAACAACATCAAGACTTTGTCAGGGCTGTCAACCTGCAAGAACTTCCTGGAAAGGCAGAGATCTTTGTCTTGGCCATAGAAAATATCCCTGATACAGTAGTGCAGAATTTAGGTTTTTTCCGTAATGAATTCTACGAAATATTAATAGCTACTGATCACACTCATTTAGAGTTTACCATTGATGGAATGCTCTATCCACCACAAGAAATGCCATTCATAAGCTTTTTTCACCTAGTCAATTACAGTCCTACAGGCTATTTGAAGGAGAGACCAAAACGAGTGGTTACGTAATCTACTTTTCGAAACTCGCTTATCGAAACCTCAGGAGAAATGAGGTGTTCATTCCTTTCTTTAAGAGAGAGTACGAAAGCTATCATCGACTCAATCAGGAGGAATATACCAGCCTTAGTTCTTGGTGTGAATTGATGGTATTGGAGCTTTCAAATGCGAGCGTTTACCTGGATGAGATATTGCATAACCTACTAAGTGTTTTGGCAATCAAGGCTAGATGGTTTGAAAGAAACCAAGAGTGCTTATGTTTCTCGACCTGAACAGATCATTGATCATTTTCTACAACTATTAGATACGGAGCAGGAACACAACAATGTGCAGTTTTATGCTGATAAAATGGCATTGACAGCAAAACAGTTAAACAGACTAGTAAAGGAAGTGCTTAATAAAACGGCATTAAAGGTCATTCAGGAATCCACCATTGAGAAAGCAAAAGCACTCATTTTGCAATCTAACTTCACTTTGACAGAAATCTCGTATCGCTTAGGATTCGATGAATTGAGTAACTTCTCTCGAATGTTTAAGCGAATAGCTACTGTCTCTCCCAATCAATTTCGGTTTCAGCAGAAAAAGTGATAAGCTATTCTCCTTTTTTGATAAAGTATCCTCAGGCTATTGATATCAACTTTGTAGCGTAATCTAATTGATAACTACAAAAGCAGTATCATGCATTTAAAGGATCAGAAATTTAGTAGTCTTAGTTTTGATTTATACAGTAGACTAGTTGTACTCCTTGGCTTTCTATTGTTTTCCCTGAACGTCAGCGCACAAATTCCCGTCGAGGTGATGGCGGGGAATAAACAAATACAGCATCAATTCTTTTTTTTCAAAGACCTGGATGCCAACCGGAAGGTTAATCTATTTAGTATGGCTCGATTTAATCGAGATTACAAAGAAGAAGCATTCAACACCTCCTTAATTAGTTCACAACTCACTACAATCTCACCCCCAACTGGGGAATCTCCACAGGGGCCAGTTTTATCAACAACGATTTAAGCCCCCTGTTGGCCATTTCTTATACCTACTTCAGTCCTAAAGGAGATTTGTTTTTGAGCCTCTTTCCATCTGTCCTATTGAATGAAAAAGTGGAATATGAACTATCTGGGATCTTCATGTACACGCCTAAGATAAATGAAGAACTAAGGTTTTTCACGCAGGCCATTTTTGCCACGACCTTAAATGACCAGCTAGATCAACACCTGTTTAGTAACCAACAGTTTAGGGTGGGAATCAGCTATAAGGAGCAATTTCAAGTGGGATTCGGATTGGATCAAAGTTTCATAAATACAGGAGAAAGCCATTTGACGATAAGAAACATAGGCATCTTTCTTCGTAAAGCGTTATAACATGAGTCATAGAAACCGGAGATGGTCGGAACAGGAAATACTCAGAGAAGGTCTTATATGTCTATTAATTTATGCCACGTTATTGATCACTTGCTTAGTGTTAATTACGCTAACCTGAGTATAAGCCCGATGGTAGTAAGCAACCTTTTTGGTCATACAGGCACTTTATGAAAAAAAGGTCTTACATTAGAAGGTGGATCAAAGGCTTGCTAACCGCACACCATTATTATTTCTAATTCGAGACCTTGAAAGGAGAAAACACACTATTGCTCATCAAGAAATGCAAAGCGGGTGACCGGCGAGCGCAAGAAGAGCTGTATCGCCTGTACAGTCCGATGTTGATGGGTGTTTGTTTACGTTACGCCTCTAATAAAGAAGAGGCCGAAGACTTTCTCCAAGAAGGCTTTGTAAAGATATATGCCAATCTCTATCAGTATCAGCCGATCGGATCTTTTAGTGGATGGCTGAGAAGAGTAGTGATTAATGTAGCATTACAAAAACTCCGCCGTAAGAAAACCCAGTTTGTCGATATTGAAATTGACCACCTGGCCGATTCTGTTGAGAGTGCTGAGAATATTTTTAGTCAGTTTGGCGCTAAAATGCTGATCCGACTAATCCAACAGCTTCCAGACGGATATCGGACCGTGTTTAATATGTATGTTATCGAAGGCTATTCCCATAAAGAAATAGCCGCCAAATTGGAAATTAGTGAAGCGACATCAAAATCCCAATTATCTCGAGCCAAAGCTGCCTTGAGGAAAATGCTGGAGCAAGTAGTATGATATGGAACGGAGAGATCAATTAGAGAATTTGTAAAAAAACCAGTTGTCCCATTACGAAGAATTGCCGAGTGACGGACTCTGGAACCGGATAGAAGGTGTCATTCCGATGCGTGCTAAGGGGGCTAAGCTACCCTGGTTTGGTGGTTTTGGGGTGCACTATTAATTTTTAGTGGATTGCTGTTTTGGCATTTCCATAGTGTAGAGCAATGGAAAGACAAGGTACAGCAGCAGGAAGTTGCCATTCAACAGCTTTGGGACGAAATCGAGGCCTTGCAATTAGAGACAGTTACTCGAAATCAATGGGAGGGCACTACTAGTCCTTCGAATATCGTGGCCGAAGAATCTATCCAGGCAGATAGGAGTAGCGAGGCCCACTGGAAGGCTCAAAGACACCAATTCTCAATAAGGCTGCAAAGAAGGACATTCCTAAAAAGGAGCTGCAAAAAAATGTGAGTCCACTGCTTTGCCTCCGATAAAGAAGCCTACCTCATCTTTGCCAATAAGACAGGAGGTTGAAACCACAACTATATCACCTGTGATCTCGCCACCAAGTCTACTTCCGGTGCAATCTACACTAGCGGTGCGAGCTCAGGAGAACGTCAAGGGGGACTTCGAAGCGCTGAAAATTACTTCTACTAAACGGCCTAGGTGGTCGGTTGGAACTTGGTTCGAAGGCGCAAATTTTCATGACAATCCTATCAAAGCACTTTGGAAACGAGCTCGTAGATCAGAAAATGCCAGTGGAGATACGCCCACTTTCTACGCCAACAACCCTTCGAGCACAAAAACGGTAGGCTTATTTCTTGATTTTGATTTAAATCGCCGCTGGTCAATTCGGACGGGACTAGGATACAAAGATCAACGGCGTCCACTTGGTGGAGATTTGAGTTTACCTACTCACTGGATAATAGCCAGATGAATGCACTTGGCCATTCTGTACGCCCGTATCGCTACTATGACGAAAGCCATAACATTAGTATTTCTACGATTATCGCTAATGCATTGTCTAATGGGTCGGGCGAATTGGAGCCGGGGGAGGTATTCGAAATGGATTTTGCGGCGTATCAGCAAACCCGATATGTTAGTATTCCCTTGTGGCTTACTTATAGGATGGGGCAGGGGCGGCTGAAGTACCATCTGAGAACAGGCTGACTTGGAATGACCTAATCGGGAATAGCTCGAAAATCCGTTATCTATCACTTTCTTTTTCACAACTTTATTATCAGGGGCATGCGATAAGCGACGGGGCTATCCAGGTAGGCTATCTCGATGTAGGCTTCGGTTATGGTTTGGAATATGGCCTGATGCCTCGTTTGGGACTGTATATGGATGGCGTAATGTATAAATCTATTACACCCATTTTTGATCGTCAACCATTCTCACTGGGATTAGGAGGAGGTATTCGATATCAATTTTGATCCTTGAGTACAGATTCAAAAAAGCGATTGACAATCTGTTCAGCTTTTACCTCTAATGGGAAAGAATCAGGAAAGAGTAACCACGTATTCGAAACGCCATTATGAAAAGCTAGCATTTCCCAGGCAAGATCGGAGCTATTGATATTCTCTTTTAAGCTCAGGTCGTACTTACCTTCTTCAATCACCTCTTTTAGATGATCTAATAAAAGTCTGATGCTATTCTTTTGTTGCTCGATTTGCGCATCCAATTCTGGAAGTTGCTCGGTTTTAAATATGATGACCCGTTGCAATTCTCGAAATCCTTGATCTTCTACTAAAAGGAGAAAAGAACGGACGAGATACTGCTTGAGCCCTTTTTGCTGCAGTGCCTTGACTGGATAAAATACCGTGCAGTTCGTTAAAACTTTGGCGAGACTTTTCGTAGATGAGTTGTTCGTATAGGTCCACCTTACTTTCAAAGTGCCAATAAATGGCGCCTTTGGTCACCTTAGCGGCAGCGGCGATCTTACTCAAGGAAGCACCAGAGTACCCTAGCTCCCCGAACAACCGGAGAGCTACGTCTAAGATGTGTGCCCTAGTTTTTGCCGCGTCTTCCTTGGTGCGTCGCATACATACTGATTGGAATGTGAAATTTAAGGCTTTTTTTTCAAAAACGAGGAATGTACCTTACATTTACCCAGTATAACCTCCTCTCATTGATTGAATTAGGGTAATTGTGGCAGGAATTCTGCCTCCTGAAAAACGCTGATTTAGTTGCTAGCCGATTATTTTTTTGTCATTGAATACCTTTTTCACATACCCAAAGGGCATGTATTGTCGTATAAAGGAATAAAGAATTAACTTTGGATCATCGAAAAATTAACAACACTTCCATAACATGAAAGCAAAACAAGGACTTACCATTGCGGCGGTTATACTCGGATTGTTATTATTACTATCCGGGTGGTGGGGCCTCCAGCAACGTAAGGAAAAAACCAACTTACAAGCACAAAACGAACAAATGACAGCTCAGCTTTCAGACCTGGAAGGGTTAAAGGGAGAGTTAGAGCAAGAGATTGATAGCTTAGCTCAGGCCTTCGAAGTTTTAGCGACAGAGAATGAAAGCTTACAAGGCTCTATGGAGGAGACTGAAGCACGAGCTAACCGAAATGCAGCTGCTATTCGCCAACTGAAAAATCAGAATGCAGCACAGGTTAACAATTTGCGAGCAGAGATTCAACAGCTTCTAGCCGTAAAAAGCAGAATTGGAAGACAACATCAATAACCTGCAAACGGAAAACGATTCTCTACGAACGCGAACGGGAGAATTAGAGGAAAACCTTAGTGTGGCTAGACAAGAAAATAGTGCATTGAATGCCTTGAATGCTACGATTCAGGATGAATTAAAAGCGTTGACTCTAGCGAATTTTAAAGCTTCAGCTTTCCAAGTGGAATTAGAGCGAAAATCGAACAAAGTGACTTCTCGATCGAGAAGGGCGCGTAGAATCAGAGTTACTTTTGATTTAACGAATGTACCCGAAAATTATCAGGGTACGCGTCCCTTATATCTCGTGATCACCGACGAAACAGGTACGCCAATTAAGACCAGTAACCCGATCCAGGCTACTGCTGTGGTGAATGGTCAAAATATGGAGCTTTTAGCGGTAAAATCGAAAGATGTTAATATTGAATCCAATCAACGTCTTTCATTTACTCACGACTTAGAGGAAAGGCTAAGAGCTGGTTATTACCGAGCTTCTGTATTTACGGATATCGGTCTTTTAGGAGCGACTAGTTTCCGTCTTCGCTAAACAACCCTTATCGTCAGTATAATGCCGTTTGGAGTTAATCGTGGTGTCGAAATATTTTGACTACACAGGTTTCACCAAACGGGCATCAATAATTATTGGTTTTTCACGGTTTAAATCTTTCTAGTGATATGCGATCATTTCACCTATTGATGTCTTTATGCCTAGGCGTGTTATTGTTCTCCTGCGTGGGGAAGAAAAAGCACAATGAACTTGTGCAGGCACTACAGACAGAACATAAGATGAGATTTGATTCTGTACAGGCCCACCTGGATACTGCCCGTCAAACATCCGATCTATGGAACTGGACCTGGCGGAACGAAAAGGCGAGAATAACGCCTTGACTGCTATGCAAGATAAATTGCAGGGCAAAATTGATGGATGGAAGAGGCATTAGATAATCTAGGAACTAAGGCTACCACGGAACAGAATGATTTGGGGAATCAGCTTGAGGACAAGGAAAAAGAATGGCTAAGAAACTAGAGCAAATGAAGGCCATTAAACAGCAAATTACAGATAGCCGAGCTTCGATGATTAGCACCAGTAGTGATTTATTGGCCGTGATGGAGTCGTATGATGCAGAGGAGTATGCTGTTGAGATACAATCGGGTAAAGTGGTGGTGGCCTTGACAGAGAAACTACTATTCCGTTCGGGAAGCACGAGTCGGATGACGATGATGGTATGGAAGCTATAGAAAAGCTCTGCGGGGTGCTAAACAATTACCCGCTGTATTCTATTCAGGTAATTGGGCACACAGATAATCGACCTGTCCCCCGAAAAGGGCTAGACCGATGGAATTACAGTGCGCTTCGTGCAGCTACAATTACCAAAATGATGGTAGAAGATTTTGAGGTGATCCCAATCAAATTCTGGCAGCTAGTAAGGCTGATTATGCCCCTCGAACATCCAATGAAACAGCGGAAGGCCGAGCAAGAAATAAGCGGATTGAAATGATTGTCGCTCCTCGCCAAGATTTACTGGTAAAGGATATCGAAAAGGCCTTGGTTCAGATCCTGGGAAAATAGGTTTTATTGTTCAGACATTAACCCCTGCAGCTTTTGCAAAGAGGCTTGGTTGTGTGGAAGCTGAATGGCACCGAGAACATTAGCTTTTTCCCGGTTTGTTATATGAAAGGAAACGGAAGCGGCTAACTCATCTTCTCGACTAGATCGATAAATGAACCGAATCACTTCGAATTTATCTTGCCCTAGTATATCATAAATAAACCAAGGTATTGTCATGCTCAAATTCTTGCGTGACCAGAACTTTACCAGCAATTCCAATGGGTTGAACAGCTTCTTTAAAATACCTTGTTATCGCTGGCTGGTATTTTTCAATTTTCTCAGAACTACTGATTTGGAGTAAAACCACACCACTTGTGTTTTCTCGAATCCAATCTTGAAAAACCTGCAAAAAACGCGTAGCAGAAAGGATGCCATAATTATCGCGTAGCCCTGCATCAGCCACACTCACTCCAGGGGTTGTAGGCAGATGTACCATTGGCAATACATAGGGGTAGGTAGCATTGGCTCGAAGTGCAGTGGTAAACCTTAAATCACCGCTACCTTTATCTCGGAAGAGCCACTGAAAGTCGACAGCATCGACTTCCAAAACTTCTCGGTGTTCGGGTGCTACCGGCGCCACCATCATAAAGGAAACTCCTTGAGGGGAGATAATCAATCTTCGACTATCATTTAGGATAGAAGGACTCAAGTATAGCATGGGAACGGTGGCATTCTGCTCTAGTTGCCTGTAATAGGATAATGGATTATCCAGGATGAATTCTGTATTCTCATTGAATTGATCCTCGAACACATATCCTCTATCCTTATGATAGGACTTACCAGCGTATTCAAATTTTGACCAGGGAAGAAAAAGGTCATTGGTAGCGATTGTGAAAGCGATGGGGTTTAGCAAGTCTTTGGTGATCTTGTCGACATACGCTTTGTCGTAAATATTGATATCTTGCCCCTGTTCTTTCAGCCCATACAGTTCCCGTAGGTAGGCTGTTCCGAGCATCCCTCCTGACGCCCCAGTAATTAAGGTAGTGTGATCCAGCAACTGGCCATTGAGCATGCTGTCGGCAGTTTGTAAAACCTGCATCGTCCAGGTAGCTGCTTTTAACCCGCCGCCACTTACACAAAGTACAACCATCTTGGGCTTAGTGATGCTATCTTCGATGACTTTGGCTTTCCAGTTATTTAGAATCTCAATGGTTTGCTCCGTATCTTCTTCCACTCGTCCTGAAGTGCAAATATCTTGAAGCGCTTGGTAGGAATACTCTGCCGGCGTTCCCTCATAATCTAGTCCGTAAGCGTGATTATTAACATTGAAGAAATCAAAGCTGGTGATAAAATTGGTGATCAACATTAAAAGAATAAAAATGGTGATTTTCCATTCATTAAACCAGTAAGTGATAGCACCGACAAAGGCATGAATTAAGCTGAGCAAAATCAAGAAACTTGCGCCAGCCGGGATTCGGAAAGGAGAATAATCAATTAATCGACCCAATAGCAATAAAACTATTGTAGTTAGCAATTGCAAGGCTAGCGCATTGAAATGGTTCTGCTTAAAAATATTCATTAACAAGCTAGACTCATAGTGAGCTACACTACGAACCAGTCTGGACTGAAGCGCTTCGTTGAGATAGGTACGAACATTCCAGGTGTTGCGGTCTAACTTGATGTATTCTAAATCTACCTTTCGCCTGCCAGGTGCGATGTTGTGGATTAAGTTGGGCGGTGCCTGCTTGCGTTTTTGGTAGTAGCCAATATCTCGATTGGTGAAATAAAAATAGACGGAATAAAAACAGGATCAAGGTAAAGGCCCCAAAGGTTAGACCAAGCCAGTTGAGAAAAATCGTTCCCCCAGGTAGTTGCTCATAGGCCCATTGAAAATGAATCAGCATACCTGAATAGAACAAATAGAAAGAAAGGGGAATGACAAAGTTGTTAAGACTGAACTTGGTGAACGGCCGAGTCAAGCTAGCTAAAAAGGGAAAAAATGAGCACTAAGCAGGTAGGTGGTCAGGTTCCAACTCATGAAAAAGCCACCGTAGGCTAAGCCCAGAAAGAAGAAACTCCAAAAATTGACTGCTCCAAGATATTCTGGATCAAGAAAAAGGTATTGTAGCCCCAATTTTCTGCCAATCTGCCCCGTTATCAGAAGGAGTAAGATAAACCAGATGAGAATCAAGGAAAGATTACTCCTTAGGTGCAACACGATCAGTTGCACTGGGAAGGAATAATAAAAGTTGTGAATCCAGTTTCTCATTGGCTTTCAAGTACCTGGGTTAAAAGTAAAACAAATTCTAGAAGTGTGAGTTGCATCGGAAGCGTCGCTAGTATTGCTAAAAGTGAGAGTGACGTTTTTTATTTACCTTTGGGCTCCAATTAGAAAACAGTCAGGAGGCGACAGTTGCTTGTCAAAAGTATCTCAAACAGGTCTCGACATTCCGCAAATTGTTTCAAACACTCATGGTACTAAGGTTAGCTACGCTCCCTGAAATGGCTGCTATTGATAGCCGATGATTGTCATAACGAAACGAAAACTTTCCACAACAAGTTCCTGCTCTAGCTGCCAAAGAAAGGTGGCGACAGTAGTGCTTTATTCCATTTTAAAACCTAAATAGAAAGTAGATGAACATTGCGGTTGTTGGTACAGGTTACGTTGGTTTAGTAACGGGTACCTGCTTTGCAGAAACGGGAAACCATGTCACTGTGTTGATATTGATGTCAAAAAAGTGGAGCGTCTTAGAAAAGGTGAATTGCCCATTTACGAACCTGGACTTGAGGTCATTTTTGAAAGAAATACTCGCCAAGGACGCTTACATTTTACGACTCAACTTAAAGAAGCCATTGTAGATGCAGAGGTTATATTTCTAGCATTGCCCACGCCTCCAGGAGAGGATGGTTCTGCGGACTTATCCTATATTCTTGGAGTTGCCGATGACCTATCTAAGATTATTACGGATTACAAAGTAGTTGTCGATAAGAGTACAGTCCCCGTAGGAACAGGAGAGAGGTATACTCACGTTTGGCTAAAAGGCTAAACCCGGCACTTTTTGATGTAGTTTCTAATCCCGAATTCTTGCGAGAAGGGGTAGCGGTAGAAGATTTTCTAAAGCCAGACCGTGTTGTGATTGGCTCTACCTCCGAGAAAGCAAGTAAGATCATGAAGACGCTCTACGATCCCTTTGTCAGACAAGGAAATCCCATTTATTTCATGGATTTACGGTCTGCGGAGATGACCAAAATATGCAGCCAACTCTTACCTGGCTGCTCGAATCTCCTTTATGAATGAAATTGCCAATTTATGTGATAAAGTTGGCGCAAATGTGGAGATGGTTCGCAAGGGAATGGGGAGTGACTCCCGGATTGGAAAGCGATTCTTGTTTCCAGGTGTAGGCTTGGCGGAAGTTGCTTTCCAAAAGATGTGCAAGCTTGGCTAAAACGGCTGATCAGCATGACTATGAATTCAAGATACTGGATGCCGTGCTTTCCGTTAATCGCAAACAACGCTTGAGGATTGCTGACATGATTGAGGAATATTTTGAAGGAGAGGTTGCTGGAAAGACTATCGCATTGTGGGGCTTAGCCTTCAAACCGAATACAGATGATATTCGAGAAGCACCAGCACTTTATACTATTGATAAGGTATTAGAAGCAGGTGCAACCGTTAAGGTTTTTGACCCCGAAGCCATGAAGAATATTGAAGCTATCTATGGAGATCGTTTAACTTATGCTGAAGATCAATACGAAGCCTTAATTGGTGCAGATATACTTGCAATCGTCACGGAATGGAGTGTATTTAGAACGCCAAGTTTCAAAGTTATGAAGGAGTTGTTAAAGAACAAGGTAATCTTTGATGGGCGAAATTTATACGACTTAGCTCGCATGAAAGAGGAAGGGTTTGAATACTATAGTATCGGCCGACCCGCTGTTAGTAAAGTCGTGAGTTCGTCAAACCATATTTAAAAATTGACCAAAGACACGAGGGAAGCTATTTTGCGTTCTCAGAACAAAGGAGGTAGTAGATCGTTCGTCTATTTACTTCCTTTGCCCGCTTTGTGTCCGAGGCCGCAACCTGTATATTAGTTTATGAGAATAATCGCTTGGCTTAGTTTTACTTTTTCTTGTTTGCTCTTGTGGTGATAGTAATGATAGCCTACCTGAAGGTCTTGAGATGGTGGAACGTACGGATAGTTATGATAATATTGAGCGCTATTCCCGAAGAGTGGACACCTACGCGAAACAAGGGGAATTCATGCGGATTAGCCCTGAGGGTAATGTGATTGAAGTATCCCAGTACAACAATGATACGTTGCAAGGCCCAAGAGTCATGTTTGCTGATAATGGAGATACCTTGATTATTGAAATTACCAGAACGGGACTTTTTCAAGGAGGATATCGGGCCTACTATGAAGGCAATGTCTTGGAGCTAGAAGGAACTATGTGGCTAACTTCATGGAGGGCGAGTGGAAGCGCTACTTCCAGAATGGACAAACTGATGGAGGTGGTCAGCTTTAGTGACAATGAAGAGAATGGCCCTTTTGTTGAGTACCATGAAAATGGCAAAATGAAGGCAGAAGGTTATTATCGAAACGGAGATCATGAGCATGGGTTGCTGAAGATATATGATGAGCTGGCGAATTAGAAAAAACCATGAATTGTGAAAATGGCATCTGCCGAACGGTTTGGTCTAAAGAAGGAGGTGAGGTAGCAGAAGAATAGATGCGTGGAATTGTTAGTGAAAACACTCAACAATGGCTGGAGAAGAGCCCAGGGATACACGCATTTGATGCACTACCGAATTATTAAGGAATTCGTGCAAATTATTATAGAATAAATCAGGGGAGTTTTGTACCCCCATTCCTACTCCTAAATGATGGTGAATGCTTAAACAACTACACTCGCTGTTAGTATTGGTTATGATTGGTCAATTGGCTTTGCCCAAATTGGAGGAATCAATACCTATGAATTCCTGAACCTATCCCCATCTGCTCGTGTATCTGCCCTCGGCGCCAACTTGATTACTGTCAGGGATGATGATGTGAACCTTGCATTGGCAAATCCGAGTTTGCTGAATCCCTTGATGCATCAACAGATTAGTTCAGTCATAGTTTTCATTTGGCTGGTATTCAGCATGGCTACGTATCTTATGGGCATCATGCAGAGAAATGGAATACTAGTTTTCATGGGGGAATTCAATTGTAAACTACGGTGAAATAGAGGCGAGAGATGAAACAGGTGTAGTGGAAGGCCAATTTAAAGTGGCTGAATATGCTTTAACATGGGGGGCGCCCTATCCTCTTAATGAACGGATTAGCGCTGGCGTAAATGTCAAATGATCAGTTCCCAATTGGCGGGTTTTAATAGTTGGGGCATTGTATCGGATGCCGCCTTGATTTATTACGATACCAGCAAGAACTTCACTGCTACAGTTCTATTCCGTAACATGGGAACGCAATTATCTACCTATCAGGAGGGAAGGGGAGACGGAGCCTTTGCCATTCGAGGTGCAATTGGGGATTTCTAAGCGATTACGTTACTTACCATTCCGTTTTCGATAGTATATCATCATTTCAATCGCTGGAATATCCTGTACGACGACCCTAATGCAGAGCAAGGCACGGTTTTTATTGGTGATTTACAACAGAACGTAGCCCTACTAGTATCTACTTTGATAACCTCTTCCGCCACTTTGTTTTCAATGGGGAATTATTAATCGGTAAAAAGAAAACTTCCGGCTTCGTCTAGGATATAATCATTTTCTGAAGCAGGAATTATCCTTGGAGAACTTCCGAAGTTTGGCTGGCTTTACTTATGGTTTTGGGTTGAAGATAATCGATTCCGATTGGACTATGGGCGGACTACTTTTCATCTAGCTGGCGGTGTGAATCATTTGACCATCTCCACCAATATCAAAGAATTCAAGTAATTGGCCCACTTTGTGTTAGTGTGCTTTTTTTGATGAAAACCAATGGTAATACCCGAAGTTTACCCATGGTTTTGTTGATGAAAACATCACCAAGCGAGGAGTAAAACTTCGGATATATGTTTTGCTGCTTATTGACTTATTTATGTTGCCTGGATAGGCGCAAGTAATAACCTATTACGCCAAAGATTAGCGCTATAAACCAGCATGAAGCCAGTGCCTAGCCCTCCTGTTCCTCCTTCCGCGAGGTAAACCATCGCCAAAGAATATAGAACATTAGACCAAGATTACCACATTGAGTCCTTGCATCATTTCGCGGGCTATCTCCACCTGTTTCTTTGCATTTTCTGCTGTTAATTCTACCGGGAAGTTGTAGTTTTTGGCTTTAATTTGCCAATAAAGTGCATCATCAGGAATAAGAAGACACAAACTCCGGGAATAAAAACAATAGGGATTTACTTCCCCAGCCATCGGCTTCACCAATTGCGTAAAGTGGGTAGGAATTTTAGTTGGGAGGCCTGCGTAATTTGTGACCGCATAGATTATCATCACGGCCAAGATGACCAAGCTGATCAGTTTGAATTGCTTTTCTGTGGATGTAGCAGGAGGAGCGACTTCTCTATAAATCTGTCATGGTGTTTTAGTTTTAGTCTTCAGGCAATTTCTGTGTTTTGAGTTAGCGACTCAGCTACAAGTCGTACTTCCTTTACCGAAAGATTCATCACGAAATTGCCTTGGTTTAAAATGAAAGTAGTTCTCTAAGTTTGGTGGACTGCCGACGAGAGATCTCCACCTCTTCGCCTTGGCTTAGGGTAACTTTAAGTCGGCCATTGAGCCAGGGGTCAAGCTTTTGATCCATTTTAGGTTGATAATCTGTTGTCGGTTGGCCCGGAAAAAATGTTGAGGATCTAAGCGATTCTCTAGTTGATTGAGGGACTTTAGTATTAGAGGGTTTGTGGTCCTCAAAATAGATTCGCGTGTGTAATTGCCATAAATTTCCATTAGCCGAATATCAGCTAGCTTTACAATCCAACACCTTTCTCCATCCTTCACAAAAATCTGGTGGTTTTCACCTTTTTAAGGTAGAGGGGATATTTCTTTTGTCTTCGCTTCTTCCAGCCTGCTAATGGTCAGCGCTAGGCGATCAGGGTTAATCGGCTTCAATAAATAGTCCAAGGTGTTGAATTCAAAGGATTTGACGGCGTATTCATCGTAAGCGGTTGTGAATACAGTCAATGGGACTTCTTCCAATTGTTCCAACAACTCAAAACCACCCATTCCTGGCATTGGATGTCTAGGAATAAAAGGTCGGGTTGGAGGTCCGGAATTAAGACTAAGGCTTCTTTCCCATTTGCGGCTTCTCCAATAATCTCAATTTGAGGGTGTTCTTGTAGCAAGGTCTTAAGTTCGTTCCTAGCTAAGCGAGAATCCTCGACTATCATTGCTTTCATGTTTCCTTTTTGGATCTCTGACATTTTTGTGTTTTGAATCACCTGAAAGCTAAATCAACACTCATTATAATCGTAGATGATCTTCGCTTTAAGTTGACCACAAAAATCGTCAGAGAAGGCCTGTTTTCCTTTACATCGGCAATAATACTTGGCTTCTACCATCCCTTCTTCTTCTCCGAGGCTGAATGAGCTTGTCCATTGTAGATTGTAGAGTAGTGTCAGGCGGTCTTGATATTTTGTATCCCTACGCCATTCGACTCAGCTGGATTAGAATTAGAGGTCGAAAGTTGACCCGTATTTTTTGACAGAAATGGCCAGTTGGTTGTTGATCTTCGGATCCTAAGTTGCACAATTCCACCATCTGCTTGTTGGGATATGCCATGTTTGATAGCGTTTTCAATCATCAGTTTGGATGAGCATAGGAGGAACTTTGACTTCCTGTATACCTTCTTCAATTTCTGTCTCAAATTTGAGTTTGTCTTCAAATTGAATTACTATGCAAGGCAAAAAAGTAATCCACCGTTTCCATGTCGGTTTTCAAAGAAACTTGTTCGTGCTGGGTCTCTGCCAAAGAGTACCGCAGAAGTCGGATAAATGAGTTAACATTAATCTAGCCTTTATGACCATCTTCCAGGATCAATGCTCGAATGTTGTTCCAGGGCATTGAACATGAAGTGCGGGTTGATTTGAGTACGTAAGCCCAGTTGCGCCTCTTTAAGGGTAGCTTCAAGCTTCCATCGCTCAACTTCAGCCTGCGTGTATCTGCGGAAAAGTGATAAGAAAAATACAATGCTGTCCACACTGTACTAATCAGAAGTCCGGAAATCATCCCATTGAGGAAGAGTGCCCAAAATGGAACTGGCGGAGCATTCAACAATTGGATAGCGATATAAGCAACAGTGGCGCTAATCGACATCCAAACCAAAGAGACGACGATTATACCGAT
>JALQPE010001095.1:0-18002 GCA_030407315.1 Asparagopsis taxiformis | reverse complement strand
CTCTTTTCCTCCTCCTCCGTTGTTGTTGTTGAGAGAGATCTCTCTTTTCCTCCTCCTCCGTTGTTGTTGTTGAGAGAGATCTCTCTCTTTTCCTCCTCCTCCGTTGTTGTTGTTGAGAGAGATCTCTCTCTTTTCCTCCTCCTCCGTGTTGTTGTGTTGAGAGAGATCTCTCTCTTTTCCTCCTCCTCCGTTGTTGTTGTTGAGAGAGATCTCTCTCTTTTCCTCCTCCTCCGTTGTTGTTGTTGAGAGAGATCTCTCTCTTTTCCTCCTCTCCTCGTTGTTGTTTGTGAGAGAGATCTCTCTCTTTTCCTCCTCCTCCGTTGTGTTGTTGAGAGAGATCCTCTCTTTTCCTCCTCCTCCGTTGTGTTGTTGAGAGAGATCTCTCTCTTTTCCTCCTCTCCGTTGTTGTTGTTGAGAGAGATCTCTCTCTTTTCCTCCTCCTCCGTTGTTGTTGTGAGAGAGATCCTCTCTTTTCCTCCTCCTCCGTTGTGTTGTTGAGAGAGATCTCTCTCTTTTCCTCCTCCTCCGTTGTTGTTGTTGAGAGAGATCTCTCTCTTTTCCTCCTCCTCCGTTGTTGTTGTGAGAGAGATCTCTCTCTTTTCCTCCTCCTCCGTTGTTGTTGTTGAGAGAGATCTCTCTCTTTTCCTCCTCCTCCGTTGTTGTTGTTGAGAGAGATCTCTCTCTTTTCCTCCTCCTCCGTTGTTGTTGTTGAGAGAGATCTCTCTCTTTTCCTCCTCCTCCGTTGTTGTGTTGAGAGAGATCTCTCTTTTCCTCTCCTCCGTTGTTGTTGTTGAGAGAGATCTCTCTCTTTTCCTCCTCCTCCGTTGTTGTTGTTGAGAGAGATCTCTCTCTTTTCCTCCTCCTCCGTGTTGTTGTTGTTGAGAGAGATCTCTCTCTTTTCCTCCTCCTCCGTTGTTGTTGTTGAGAGAGATCTCTCTCTTTTCCTCCTCCTCCGTTGTTGTTGTTGAGAGAGATCTCTCTCTTTTCCTCCTCCTCCGTTGTTGTTGTTGAGAGAGATCTCTCTCTTTTCCTCCTCCTCCGTTGTTGTTGTTGAGAGAGATCTCTCTCTTTTCCTCCTCCTCCGTTGTTGTTGTTGAGAGAGATCTCTCTCTTTTCCTCCTCCTCCGTTGTTGTTGTTGAGAGAGATCTCTCTCTTTTCCTCCTCCTCCGTTGTTGTTGTTGAGAGAGATCTCTCTCTTTTCCTCCTCCTCCGTTGTTGTTGTTGAGAGAGATCTCTCTCTTTTCCTCCTCCTCCGTTGTTGTTGTTGAGAGAGATCTCTCTCTTTTCCTCCTCCTCCGTTGTTGTTGTTGAGAGAGATCTCTCTCTTTCCTCCTCCTCCGTTGTTGTTGTTGAGAGAGATCTCTCTCTTTTCCTCCTCCTCCGTTGTTGTTGTTGAGAGAGATCTCTCTCTTTTCCTCCTCCTCCGTTGTTGTTGTTGAGAGAGATCTCTCTCTTTTCCTCCTCCTCCGTTGTTGTTGTTGAGAGAGATCTCTCTCTTTTCCTCCTCCTCCGTTGTTGTTGTTGAGAGAGATCTCTCTCTTTTCCTCCTCCTCCGTTGTTGTTGTTGAGAGAGATCTCTCTCTTTTCCTCCTCCTCCGTTGTTGTTGTTGAGAGAGATCTCTCTCTTTTCCTCCTCCTCCGTTGTTGTTGTTGAGAGAGATCTCTCTCTTTTCCTCCTCCTCCGTTGTTGTTGTTGAGAGAGATCTCTCTCTTTTCCTCCTCCTCCGTTGTTGTTGTTGAGAGAGATCTCTCTCTTTTCCTCCTCCTCCGTTGTTGTTGTTGAGAGAGATCTCTCTCTTTTCCTCCTCCTCCGTTGTTGTTGTTGAGAGAGATCTCTCTCTTTTCCTCCTCCTCCGTTGTTGTTGTTGAGAGAGATCTCTCTCTTTTCCTCCTCCTCCGTTGTTGTTGTTGAGAGAGATCTCTCTCTTTTCCTCCTCCTCCGTTGTTGTTGTTGAGAGAGATCTCTCTCTTTTCCTCCTCCTCCGTTGTTGTTGTGAGAGAGATCTCTCTCTTTTCCTCCTCCTCCGTTGTTGTTGTTGAGAGAGATCTCTCTCTTTTCCTCCTCCTCCGTTGTTGTTGTTGAGAGAGATCTCTCTCTTTTCCTCCTCCTCCGTTGTTGTTGTTGAGAGAGATCTCTCTCTTTTCCTCCTCCTCCGTTGTTGTTGTTGAGAGAGATCTCTCTCTTTTCCTCCTCCTCCGTTGTTGTTGTTGAGAGAGATCTCTCTCTTTTCCTCCTCCTCCGTTGTTGTTGTTGAGAGAGATCTCTCTCTTTTCCTCCTCCTCCGTTGTTGTTGTTGAGAGAGATCTCTCTCTTTTCCTCCTCCTCCGTTGTTGTTGTTGAGAGAGATCTCTCTCTTTTCCTCCTCCTCCGTTGTTGTTGTTGAGAGAGATCTCTCTCTTTTCCTCCTCCTCCGTTGTTGTTGTTGAGAGAGATCTCTCTCTTTTCCTCCTCCTCCGTTGTTGTTGTTGAGAGAGATCTCTCTCTTTTCCTCCTCCTCCGTTGTTGTTGTTGAGAGAGATCTCTCTCTTTTCCTCCTCCTCCGTTGTTGTTGTTGAGAGAGATCTCTCTCTTTTCCTCCTCCTCCGTTGTTGTTGTTGAGAGAGATCTCTCTCTTTTCCTCCTCCTCCGTTGTTGTTGTTGAGAGAGATCTCTCTCTTTTCCTCCTCCTCCGTTGTTGTTGTTGAGAGAGATCTCTCTCTTTTCCTCCTCCTCCGTTGTTGTTGTTGAGAGAGATCTCTCTCTTTTCCTCCTCCTCCGTTGTTGTTGTTGAGAGAGATCTCTCTCTTTCCTCCTCCTCCGTTGTTGTTGTTGAGAGAGATCTCTCTCTTTTCCTCCTCCTCCGTTGTTGTTGTTGAGAGAGATCTCTCTCTTTTCCTCCTCCTCCGTTGTTGTTGTTGAGAGAGATCTCTCTCTTTTCCTCCTCCTCCGTTGTTGTTGTTGAGAGAGATCTCTCTCTTTTCCTCCTCCTCCGTTGTTGTTGTTGAGAGAGATCTCTCTCTTTTCCTCCTCCTCCGTTGTTGTTGTTGAGAGAGATCTCTCTCTTTTCCTCCTCCTCCGTTGTTGTTGTTGAGAGAGATCTCTCTCTTTTCCTCCTCCTCCGTTGTTGTTGTTGAGAGAGATCTCTCTCTTTTCCTCCTCCTCCGTTGTTGTTGTTGAGAGAGATCTCTCTCTTTTCCTCCTCCTCCGTTGTTGTTGTTGAGAGAGATCTCTCTCTTTTCCTCCTCCTCCGTTGTTGTTGTTGAGAGAGATCTCTCTCTTTTCCTCCTCCTCCGTTGTTGTTGTTGAGAGAGATCTCTCTCTTTTCCTCCTCCTCCGTTGTTGTTGTTGAGAGAGATCTCTCTCTTTTCCTCCTCCTCCGTTGTTGTTGTTGAGAGAGATCTCTCTCTTTTCCTCCTCCTCCGTTGTTGTTGTTGAGAGAGATCTCTCTCTTTCCTCCTCCTCCGTTGTTGTTGTTGAGAGAGATCTCTCTCTTTTCCTCCTCCTCCGTTGTTGTTGTTGAGAGAGATCTCTCTCTTTTCCTCCTCCTCCGTTGTTGTTGTTGAGAGAGATCTCTCTCTTTTCCTCCTCCTCCGTTGTTGTTGTTGAGAGAGATCTCTCTCTTTTCCTCCTCCTCCGTTGTTGTTGTTGAGAGAGATCTCTCTCTTTTCCTCCTCCTCCGTTGTTGTTGTTGAGAGAGATCTCTCTCTTTTCCTCCTCCTCCGTTGTTGTTGTTGAGAGAGATCTCTCTCTTTTCCTCCTCCTCCGTTGTTGTTGTTGAGAGAGATCTCTCTCTTTTCCTCCTCCTCCGTTGTTGTTGTTGAGAGAGATCTCTCTCTTTTCCTCCTCCTCCGTTGTTGTTGTTGAGAGAGATCTCTCTCTTTTCCTCCTCCTCCGTTGTTGTTGTTGAGAGAGATCTCTCTCTTTTCCTCCTCCTCCGTTGTTGTTGTTGAGAGAGATCTCTCTCTTTTCCTCCTCCTCCGTTGTTGTTGTTGAGAGAGATCTCTCTCTTTTCCTCCTCCTCCGTTGTTGTTGTTGAGAGAGATCTCTCTCTTTTCCTCCTCCTCCGTTGTTGTTGTTGAGAGAGATCTCTCTCTTTTCCTCCTCCTCCGTTGTTGTTGTTGAGAGAGATCTCTCTCTTTTCCTCCTCCTCCGTTGTTGTTGTTGAGAGAGATCTCTCTCTTTTCCTCCTCCTCCGTTGTTGTTGTTGAGAGAGATCTCTCTCTTTTCCTCCTCCTCCGTTGTTGTTGTTGAGAGAGATCTCTCTCTTTTCCTCCTCCTCCGTTGTTGTTGTTGAGAGAGATCTCTCTCTTTTCCTCCTCCTCCGTTGTTGTTGTTGAGAGAGATCTCTCTCTTTTCCTCCTCCTCCGTTGTTGTTGTTGAGAGAGATCTCTCTCTTTTCCTCCTCCTCCGTTGTTGTTGTTGAGAGAGATCTCTCTCTTTTCCTCCTCCTCCGTTGTTGTTGTTGAGAGAGATCTCTCTCTTTTCCTCCTCCTCCGTTGTTGTTGTTGAGAGAGATCTCTCTCTTTTCCTCCTCCTCCGTTGTTGTTGTTGAGAGAGATCTCTCTCTTTTCCTCCTCCTCCGTTGTTGTTGTTGAGAGAGATCTCTCTCTTTTCCTCCTCCTCCGTTGTTGTTGTTGAGAGAGATCTCTCTCTTTTCCTCCTCCTCCGTTGTTGTTGTTGAGAGAGATCTCTCTCTTTTCCTCCTCCTCCGTTGTTGTTGTTGAGAGAGATCTCTCTCTTTTCCTCCTCCTCCGTTGTTGTTGTTGAGAGAGATCTCTCTCTTTTCCTCCTCCTCCGTTGTTGTTGTTGAGAGAGATCTCTCTCTTTTCCTCCTCCTCCGTTGTTGTTGTTGAGAGAGATCTCTCTCTTTTCCTCCTCCTCCGTTGTTGTTGTTGAGAGAGATCTCTCTCTTTTCCTCCTCCTCCGTTGTTGTTGTTGAGAGAGATCTCTCTCTTTTCCTCCTCCTCCGTTGTTGTTGTTGAGAGAGATCTCTCTCTTTTCCTCCTCCTCCGTTGTTGTTGTTGAGAGAGATCTCTCTCTTTTCCTCCTCCTCCGTTGTTGTTGTTGAGAGAGATCTCTCTCTTTTCCTCCTCCTCCGTTGTTGTTGTTGAGAGAGATCTCTCTCTTTTCCTCCTCCTCCGTTGTTGTTGTTGAGAGAGATCTCTCTCTTTTCCTCCTCCTCCGTTGTTGTTGTTGAGAGAGATCTCTCTCTTTTCCTCCTCCTCCGTTGTTGTTGTTGAGAGAGATCTCTCTTTTCCTCCTCCTCCGTTGTTGTTGTTGAGAGAGATCTCTCTCTTTTCCTCCTCCTCCGTTGTTGTTGTTGAGAGAGATCTCTCTCTTTTCCTCCTCCTCCGTTGTTGTTGTTGAGAGAGATCTCTCTCTTTTCCTCCTCCTCCGTTGTTGTTGTTGAGAGAGATCTCTCTCTTTTCCTCCTCCTCCGTTGTTGTTGTTGAGAGAGATCTCTCTCTTTTCCTCCTCCTCCGTTGTTGTTGTTGAGAGAGATCTCTCTCTTTTCCTCCTCCTCCGTTGTTGTTGTTGAGAGAGATCTCTCTCTTTTCCTCCTCCTCCGTTGTTGTTGTTGAGAGAGATCTCTCTCTTTTCCTCCTCCTCCGTTGTTGTTGTTGAGAGAGATCTCTCTCTTTTCCTCCTCCTCCGTTGTTGTTGTTGAGAGAGATCTCTCTCTTTTCCTCCTCCTCCGTTGTTGTTGTTGAGAGAGATCTCTCTCTTTTCCTCCTCCTCCGTTGTTGTTGTTGAGAGAGATCTCTCTCTTTTCCTCCTCCTCCGTTGTTGTTGTTGAGAGAGATCTCTCTCTTTTCCTCCTCCTCCGTTGTTGTTGTTGAGAGAGATCTCTCTCTTTTCCTCCTCCTCCGTTGTTGTTGTTGAGAGAGATCTCTCTCTTTTCCTCCTCCTCCGTTGTTGTTGTTGAGAGAGATCTCTCTCTTTTCCTCCTCCTCCGTTGTTGTTGTTGAGAGAGATCTCTCTCTTTTCCTCCTCCTCCGTTGTTGTTGTTGAGAGAGATCTCTCTCTTTTCCTCCTCCTCCGTTGTTGTTGTTGAGAGAGATCTCTCTCTTTTCCTCCTCCTCCGTTGTTGTTGTTGAGAGAGATCTCTCTCTTTTCCTCCTCCTCCGTTGTTGTTGTTGAGAGAGATCTCTCTCTTTTCCTCCTCCTCCGTTGTTGTTGTTGAGAGAGATCTCTCTCTTTTCCTCCTCCTCCGTTGTTGTTGTTGAGAGAGATCTCTCTCTTTTCCTCCTCCTCCGTTGTTGTTGTTGAGAGAGATCTCTCTCTTTTCCTCCTCCTCCGTTGTTGTTGTTGAGAGAGATCTCTCTCTTTTCCTCCTCCTCCGTTGTTGTTGTTGAGAGAGATCTCTCTCTTTTCCTCCTCCTCCGTTGTTGTTGTTGAGAGAGATCTCTCTCTTTTCCTCCTCCTCCGTTGTTGTTGTTGAGAGAGATCTCTCTCTTTTCCTCCTCCTCCGTTGTTGTTGTTGAGAGAGATCTCTCTCTTTTCCTCCTCCTCCGTTGTTGTTGTTGAGAGAGATCTCTCTCTTTTCCTCCTCCTCCGTTGTTGTTGTTGAGAGAGATCTCTCTCTTTTCCTCCTCCTCCGTTGTTGTTGTTGAGAGAGATCTCTCTCTTTTCCTCCTCCTCCGTTGTTGTTGTTGAGAGAGATCTCTCTCTTTTCCTCCTCCTCCGTTGTTGTTGTTGAGAGAGATCTCTCTCTTTTCCTCCTCCTCCGTTGTTGTTGTTGAGAGAGATCTCTCTCTTTTCCTCCTCCTCCGTTGTTGTTGTTGAGAGAGATCTCTCTCTTTTCCTCCTCCTCCGTTGTTGTTGTTGAGAGAGATCTCTCTCTTTTCCTCCTCCTCCGTTGTTGTTGTTGAGAGAGATCTCTCTCTTTTCCTCCTCCTCCGTTGTTGTTGTTGAGAGAGATCTCTCTCTTTTCCTCCTCCTCCGTTGTTGTTGTTGAGAGAGATCTCTCTCTTTTCCTCCTCCTCCGTTGTTGTTGTTGAGAGAGATCTCTCTCTTTTCCTCCTCCTCCGTTGTTGTTGTTGAGAGAGATCTCTCTCTTTTCCTCCTCCTCCGTTGTTGTTGTTGAGAGAGATCTCTCTCTTTTCCTCCTCCTCCGTTGTTGTTGTTGAGAGAGATCTCTCTCTTTTCCTCCTCCTCCGTTGTTGTTGTTGAGAGAGATCTCTCTCTTTTCCTCCTCCTCCGTTGTTGTTGTTGAGAGAGATCTCTCTCTTTTCCTCCTCCTCCGTTGTTGTTGTTGAGAGAGATCTCTCTCTTTTCCTCCTCCTCCGTTGTTGTTGTTGAGAGAGATCTCTCTCTTTTCCTCCTCCTCCGTTGTTGTTGTTGAGAGAGATCTCTCTCTTTTCCTCCTCCTCCGTTGTTGTTGTTGAGAGAGATCTCTCTCTTTTCCTCCTCCTCCGTTGTTGTTGTTGAGAGAGATCTCTCTCTTTTCCTCCTCCTCCGTTGTTGTTGTTGAGAGAGATCTCTCTCTTTTCCTCCTCCTCCGTTGTTGTTGTTGAGAGAGATCTCTCTCTTTTCCTCCTCCTCCGTTGTTGTTGTTGAGAGAGATCTCTCTCTTTTCCTCCTCCTCCGTTGTTGTTGTTGAGAGAGATCTCTCTCTTTTCCTCCTCCTCCGTTGTTGTTGTTGAGAGAGATCTCTCTCTTTTCCTCCTCCTCCGTTGTTGTTGTTGAGAGAGATCTCTCTCTTTTCCTCCTCCTCCGTTGTTGTTGTTGAGAGAGATCTCTCTCTTTTCCTCCTCCTCCGTTGTTGTTGTTGAGAGAGATCTCTCTCTTTTCCTCCTCCTCCGTTGTTGTTGTTGAGAGAGATCTCTCTCTTTTCCTCCTCCTCCGTTGTTGTTGTTGAGAGAGATCTCTCTCTTTTCCTCCTCCTCCGTTGTTGTTGTTGAGAGAGATCTCTCTCTTTTCCTCCTCCTCCGTTGTTGTTGTTGAGAGAGATCTCTCTCTTTTCCTCCTCCTCCGTTGTTGTTGTTGAGAGAGATCTCTCTCTTTTCCTCCTCCTCCGTTGTTGTTGTTGAGAGAGATCTCTCTCTTTTCCTCCTCCTCCGTTGTTGTTGTTGAGAGAGATCTCTCTCTTTTCCTCCTCCTCCGTTGTTGTTGTTGAGAGAGATCTCTCTCTTTCCTCCTCCTCCGTTGTTGTTGTTGAGAGAGATCTCTCTCTTTTCCTCCTCCTCCGTTGTTGTTGTTGAGAGAGATCTCTCTCTTTTCCTCCTCCTCCGTTGTTGTTGTTGAGAGAGATCTCTCTCTTTTCCTCCTCCTCCGTTGTTGTTGTTGAGAGAGATCTCTCTCTTTTCCTCCTCCTCCGTTGTTGTTGTTGAGAGAGATCTCTCTCTTTTCCTCCTCCTCCGTTGTTGTTGTTGAGAGAGATCTCTCTCTTTTCCTCCTCCTCCGTTGTTGTTGTTGAGAGAGATCTCTCTCTTTTCCTCCTCCTCCGTTGTTGTTGTTGAGAGAGATCTCTCTCTTTTCCTCCTCCTCCGTTGTTGTTGTTGAGAGAGATCTCTCTCTTTTCCTCCTCCTCCGTTGTTGTTGTTGAGAGAGATCTCTCTCTTTTCCTCCTCCTCCGTTGTTGTTGTTGAGAGAGATCTCTCTCTTTTCCTCCTCCTCCGTTGTTGTTGTTGAGAGAGATCTCTCTCTTTTCCTCCTCCTCCGTTGTTGTTGTTGAGAGAGATCTCTCTCTTTTCCTCCTCCTCCGTTGTTGTTGTTGAGAGAGATCTCTCTCTTTTCCTCCTCCTCCGTTGTTGTTGTTGAGAGAGATCTCTCTTTTCCTCCTCCTCCGTTGTTGTTGTTGAGAGAGATCTCTCTCTTTTCCTCCTCCTCCGTTGTTGTTGTTGAGAGAGATCTCTCTCTTTTCCTCCTCCTCCGTTGTTGTTGTTGAGAGAGATCTCTCTCTTTTCCTCCTCCTCCGTTGTTGTTGTTGAGAGAGATCTCTCTCTTTTCCTCCTCCTCCGTTGTTGTTGTTGAGAGAGATCTCTCTCTTTTCCTCCTCCTCCGTTGTTGTTGTTGAGAGAGATCTCTCTCTTTTCCTCCTCCTCCGTTGTTGTTGTTGAGAGAGATCTCTCTCTTTTCCTCCTCCTCCGTTGTTGTTGTTGAGAGAGATCTCTCTCTTTTCCTCCTCCTCCGTTGTTGTTGTTGAGAGAGATCTCTCTCTTTTCCTCCTCCTCCGTTGTTGTTGTTGAGAGAGATCTCTCTCTTTTCCTCCTCCTCCGTTGTTGTTGTTGAGAGAGATCTCTCTCTTTTCCTCCTCCTCCGTTGTTGTTGTTGAGAGAGATCTCTCTCTTTTCCTCCTCCTCCGTTGTTGTTGTTGAGAGAGATCTCTCTCTTTTCCTCCTCCTCCGTTGTTGTTGTTGAGAGAGATCTCTCTCTTTTCCTCCTCCTCCGTTGTTGTTGTTGAGAGAGATCTCTCTCTTTTCCTCCTCCTCCGTTGTTGTTGTTGAGAGAGATCTCTCTCTTTTCCTCCTCCTCCGTTGTTGTTGTTGAGAGAGATCTCTCTCTTTTCCTCCTCCTCCGTTGTTGTTGTTGAGAGAGATCTCTCTCTTTTCCTCCTCCTCCGTTGTTGTTGTTGAGAGAGATCTCTCTCTTTTCCTCCTCCTCCGTTGTTGTTGTTGAGAGAGATCTCTCTCTTTTCCTCCTCCTCCGTTGTTGTTGTTGAGAGAGATCTCTCTCTTTTCCTCCTCCTCCGTTGTTGTTGTTGAGAGAGATCTCTCTCTTTTCCTCCTCCTCCGTTGTTGTTGTTGAGAGAGATCTCTCTCTTTTCCTCCTCCTCCGTTGTTGTTGTTGAGAGAGATCTCTCTCTTTCCTCCTCCTCCGTTGTTGTTGTTGAGAGAGATCTCTCTCTTTTCCTCCTCCTCCGTTGTTGTTGTTGAGAGAGATCTCTCTCTTTTCCTCCTCCTCCGTTGTTGTTGTTGAGAGAGATCTCTCTCTTTTCCTCCTCCTCCGTTGTTGTTGTTGAGAGAGATCTCTCTCTTTTCCTCCTCCTCCGTTGTTGTTGTTGAGAGAGATCTCTCTCTTTTCCTCCTCCTCCGTTGTTGTTGTTGAGAGAGATCTCTCTCTTTTCCTCCTCCTCCGTTGTTGTTGTTGAGAGAGATCTCTCTCTTTTCCTCCTCCTCCGTTGTTGTTGTTGAGAGAGATCTCTCTCTTTTCCTCCTCCTCCGTTGTTGTTGTTGAGAGAGATCTCTCTCTTTTCCTCCTCCTCCGTTGTTGTTGTTGAGAGAGATCTCTCTCTTTTCCTCCTCCTCCGTTGTTGTTGTTGAGAGAGATCTCTCTCTTTTCCTCCTCCTCCGTTGTTGTTGTTGAGAGAGATCTCTCTCTTTTCCTCCTCCTCCGTTGTTGTTGTTGAGAGAGATCTCTCTCTTTTCCTCCTCCTCCGTTGTTGTTGTTGAGAGAGATCTCTCTCTTTCCTCCTCCTCCGTTGTTGTTGTTGAGAGAGATCTCTCTCTTTTCCTCCTCCTCCGTTGTTGTTGTTGAGAGAGATCTCTCTCTTTTCCTCCTCCTCCGTTGTTGTTGTTGAGAGAGATCTCTCTCTTTTCCTCCTCCTCCGTTGTTGTTGTTGAGAGAGATCTCTCTCTTTTCCTCCTCCTCCGTTGTTGTTGTTGAGAGAGATCTCTCTCTTTTCCTCCTCCTCCGTTGTTGTGTTGAGAGAGATCTCTCTCTTTTCCTCCTCCTCCGTTGTTGTTGTTGAGAGAGATCTCTCTCTTTTCCTCCTCCTCCGTTGTGTTGTTGTGAGAGAGATCTCTCTCTTTTCCTCCTCCTCCGTTGTTGTTGTTGAGAGAGATCTCTCTCTTTTCCTCCTCCTCCGTTGTTGTTGTTGAGAGAGATCTCTCTCTTTTCCTCCTCCTCCGTTGTTGTTGTTGAGAGAGATCTCTCTCTTTCCTCCTCCTCCGTTGTTGTTGTTGAGAGAGATCTCTCTCTTTTCCTCCTCCTCCGTTGTTGTTGTTGAGAGAGATCTCTCTCTTTTCCTCCTCCTCCGTTGTTGTTGTTGAGAGAGATCTCTCTCTTTTCCTCCTCCTCCGTTGTTGTTGTTGAGAGAGATCTCTCTCTTTCCTCCTCCTCCGTTGTTGTTGTTGAGAGAGATCTCTCTCTTTTCCTCCTCCTCCGTTGTTGTTGTTGAGAGAGATCTCTCTCTTTTCCTCCTCCTCCGTTGTTGTTGTTGAGAGAGATCTCTCTCTTTTCCTCCTCCTCCGTTGTTGTTGTTGAGAGAGATCTCTCTCTTTTCCTCCCTCCGTTGTTGTTGTTGAGAGAGATCTCTCTCTTTCCTCCTCCTCCGTTGTTGTTGTTGAGAGAGATCTCTCTCTTTCCTCCTCCTCCGTTGTTGTTGTTGAGAGAGATCTCTCTCTTTTCCTCCTCCTCCGTTGTTGTTGTTGAGAGAGATCTCTCTCTTTTCCTCCTCCTCCGTTGTTGTTGTTGAGAGAGATCTCTCTCTTTTCCTCCTCCTCCGTTGTTGTTGTTGAGAGAGATCTCTCTCTTTTCCTCCTCCTCCGTTGTTGTTGTTGAGAGAGATCTCTCTCTTTTCCTCCTCCTCCGTTGTTGTTGTTGAGAGAGATCTCTCTCTTTTCCTCCTCCTCCGTTGTTGTTGTTGAGAGAGATCTCTCTCTTTTCCTCCTCCTCCGTTGTTGTTGTTGAGAGAGATCTCTCTCTTTTCCTCCTCCTCCGTTGTTGTTGTTGAGAGAGATCTCTCTCTTTCCTCCTCCTCCGTTGTTGTTGTTGAGAGAGATCTCTCTCTTTTCCTCCTCCTCCGTTGTTGTTGTTGAGAGAGATCTCTCTTTTCCTCCTCCTCCGTTGTTGTTGTTGAGAGAGATCTCTCTCTTTTCCTCCTCCTCCGTTGTTGTTGTTGAGAGAGATCTCTCTCTTTCCTCCTCCTCCGTTGTTGTTGTTGAGAGAGATCTCTCTCTTTTCCTCCTCCTCCGTTGTTGTTGTTGAGAGAGATCTCTCTCTTTTCCTCCTCCTCCGTGTTGTTGTTGAGAGAGATCTCTCTCTTTTCCTCCTCCTCCGTTGTTGTTGTTGAGAGAGATCTCTCTCTTTTCCTCCTCCTCCGTTGTTGTGTTGTGAGAGAGATCTCTCTCTTTTCCTCCTCCTCCGTTGTTGTTGTTGAGAGAGATCTCTCTCTTTTCCTCCTCCGTTGTGTTGTTGAGAGAGATCTCTCTCTTTTCCTCCTCCTCCGTTGTTGTTGTTGAGAGAGATCTCTCTCTTTTCCTCCTCCTCCGTTGTTGTTGTTGAGAGAGATCTCTCTCTTTTCCTCCTCCTCCGTTGTTGTTGTTGAGAGAGATCTCTCTCTTTTCCTCCTCCTCCGTTGTTGTTGTTGAGAGAGATCTCTCTCTTTTCCTCCTCCTCCGTTGTTGTTGTTGAGAGAGATCTCTCTCTTTCCTCCTCCTCCGTTGTTGTTGTTGAGAGAGATCTCTCTCTTTTCCTCCTCCTCCGTTGTTGTTGTTGAGAGAGATCTCTCTCTTTTCCTCCTCCTCCGTTGTTGTTGTTGAGAGAGATCTCTCTCTTTTCCTCCTCCTCCGTTGTTGTTGTTGAGAGAGATCTCTCTCTTTCCTCCTCCTCCGTTGTTGTTGTTGAGAGAGATCTCTCTCTTTTCCTCCTCCTCCGTTGTTGTTGTTGAGAGAGATCTCTCTCTTTCCTCCTCCTCCGTTGTTGTTGTTGAGAGAGATCTCTCTCTTTTCCTCCTCCTCCGTTGTTGTTGTTGAGAGAGATCTCTCTCTTTTCCTCCTCCTCCGTTGTTGTGTTGAGAGAGATCTCTCTCTTTTCCTCCTCCTCCGTTGTTGTTGTTGAGAGAGATCTCTCTCTTTTCCTCCTCCTCCGTTGTTGTTGTGAGAGAGATCTCTCTCTTTTCCTCCTCCTCCGTTGTTGTTGTTGAGAGAGATCTCTCTCTTTTCCTCCTCCTCCGTTGTTGTTGTTGAGAGAGATCTCTCTCTTTTCCTCCTCCTCCGTGTGTTGTTGTTGAGAGAGATCTCTCTCTTTTCCTCCCCCGTTGTTGTTGTTGAGAGAGATCTCTCTCTTTCCTCCTCCTCGTTGTTGTTGTTGAGAGAGATCTCTCTCTTTTCCTCCTCCTCCGTTGTTGTTGTTGAGAGAGATCTCTCTCTTTTCCTCCTCCTCCGTTGTTGTTGTTGAGAGAGATCTCTCTCTTTTCCTCCTCCCGTTGTTGTTGTTGAGAGAGATCTCTCTCTTTTCCTCCTCCTCCGTTGTTGTTGTTGAGAGAGATCTCTCTCTTTTCCTCCTCCTCCGTTGTTGTTGTTGAGAGAGATCTCTCTCTTTTCCTCCTCCTCCGTTGTTGTTGTTGAGAGAGATCTCTCTCTTTTCCTCCTCCTCCGTTGTTGTTGTTGAGAGAGATCTCTCTCTTTTCCTCCTCCTCCGTTGTTGTTGTTGAGAGAGATCTCTCTCTTTTCCTCCTCCTCCGTTGTTGTTGTTGAGAGAGATCTCTCTCTTTTCCTCCTCCTCCGTTGTTGTTGTTGAGAGAGATCTCTCTCTTTTCTCCTCCTCCGTTGTGTGTTGTTGAGAGAGATCTCTCTCTTTCCTCCTCCTCCGTTGTTGTTGTGAGAGAGATCTCTCTCTCTTTCCTCCTCCCTCCGTTGTGTTGTTGAGAGAGATCTCTCTCTTTCCTCCTCCTCCGTTGTTGTTGTTGAGAGAGATCTCTCTCTTTTCCTCCTCCTCCGTTGTTGTTGTTGAGAGAGATCTCTCTCTTTTCCTCCTCCTCCGTTGTTGTTGTTGAGAGAGATCTCTCTCTTTCCTCCTCCTCCGTTGTGTTGTTGAGAGAGATCTCTCTCTTTTCCTCCTCCTCCGTTGTTGTTGTGAGAGAGATCTCTCTCTTTCCTCCTCCTCCGTTGTTGTTGTTGAGAGAGATCTCTCTCTTTTCCTCCTCCTCCGTTGTTGTTGTTGAGAGAGATCTCCTCTTTTCCTCCTCCTCCGTTGTTGTTGTTGAGAGAGATCTCTCTCTTTTCCTCCTCCTCCGTTGTTGTTGTTGAGAGAGATCTCTCTCTTTTCCTCCTCCTCCGTTGTGTTGTTGAGAGAGATCTCTCTCTTTTCTCCTCCTCCGTTGTTGTTGTTGAGAGAGATCTCTCTCTTTTCCTCCTCCTCCGTTGTTGTTGTTGAGAGAGATCTCTCTCTTTCCTCCTCCTCCGTTGTTGTGTTGAGAGAGATCTCTCTCTTTTCCTCCTCCTCCTCCGTTGTGTTGTTGAGAGAGATCTCTCTTTTTCCTCCTCCTCCGTTGTTGTTGTTGAGAGAGATCTCTCTCTTTCCTCCTCTCCGTTGTTGTTGTTGAGAGAGATCTCTCTCTTTTCCTCCTCCTCCGTTGTTGTTGTTGAGAGAGATCTCTCTTTTTCCTCCTCCTCCGTTGTTGTGTTTGAGAGAGATCTCTCTCTTTTCCTCCTCCTCCGTTGTTGTTGTTGAGAGAGATCTCTCTCTTTCCTCCTCCTCCGTTGTTGTTGTTGAGAGAGATCTCTCTCTTTTCCTCCTCCTCCGTTGTTGTTGTTGAGAGAGATCTCTCTCTTTTCCTCCTCCTCCGTTGTTGTTGTTGAGAGAGATCTCTCTCTTTTCTCCTCCTCCGTTGTTGTTGTTGAGAGAGATCTCTCTCTTTTCCTCCTCCTCCGTTGTTGTTGTTGAGAGAGATCTCTCTCTTTTCCTCCTCCTCCGTTGTTGTTGTTGAGAGAGATCTCTCTCTTTTCCTCCTCCTCCGTTGTTGTTGTTGAGAGAGATCTCTCTCTTTTCCTCCTCCTCCGTTGTTGTTGTTGAGAGAGATCTCTCTCTTTTCCTCCTCCTCCGTTGTTGTTGTTGAGAGAGATCTCTCTTTTTCCTCCTCCGTTGTTGTTGTTGAGAGAGATCTCTCTCTTCCTCCTCCTCCGTTGTTGTTGTTGAGAGAGATCTCTCTCTTTTCCTCCTCCTCCGTTGTTGTTGTTGAGAGAGATCTCTCTCTTTTCCTCCTCCCCGTTGTTGTTGTTGAGAGAGATCTCTCTCTTTTCCTCCTCCTCCGTTGTTGTTGTTGAGAGAGATCTCTCTCTTTTCCTCCTCCTCCGTTGTTGTTGTTGAGAGAGATCTCTCTCTTTTCCTCCTCCTCCGTTGTTGTTGTTGAGAGAGATCTCTCTTTTTCCTCCTCCTCCGTTGTTGTTGTTGAGAGAGATCTCTCTCTTTTCCTCCTCCTCCGTGTGTTGTTGAGAGAGATCTCTCTCTTTTCCTCCTCCTCCGTTGTTGTTGTTGAGAGAGATCTCTCTCTTTTCCTCCTCCTCCGTTGTTGGTTGAGAGAGATCTCTCTCTTTTCCTCCTCCTCCGTTGTTGTGTGAGAGAGATCTCTCTCTTTCCTCCTCCTCCGTTGTTGTGTTGAGAGAGATCTCTCTCTTTTCCTCCTCCTCCGTTGTTGTTGTTGAGAGAGATCTCTCTCTTTTCCTCCTCCTCCGTTGTTGTTGTTGAGAGAGAGATCTCTCTCTTTTCCTCCTCCTCCGTTGTTGTTGTTGAGAGAGATCTCTCTCTTTTCCTCCTCCTCCGTTGTTGTTGTTGAGAGAGATCTCTCTCTTTTCCTCCTCCTCCGTGTTGTTGTTGAGAGAGATCTCTCTCTTTTCCTCCTCCTCCGTTGTTGTTGTTGAGAGAGATCTCTCTTTTCCTCCTCCTCCGTTGTTGTTGTTGAGAGAGATCTCTCTCTTTTCCTCCTCCTCCGTTGTTGTTGTTGAGAGAGATCTCTCTCTCTTTCCTCCTCCTCCGTGTTGTTGTTGAGAGAGATCTCTCTCTTTTCCTCCTCCTCCGTGTTGTTGTTGAGAGAGATCTCTCTCTTTTCCTCCTCCTCCGTTGTTTGTTGAGAGAGATCTCTCTCTTTTCCTCCTCCTCCGTTGTTGTTGTTGAGAGAGATCTCTCTTTTCCTCCTCCTCCGTTGTTGTTGTTGAGAGAGATCTCTCTCTCTTTCCTCCTCCTCCGTTGTTGTTGTGAGAGAGATCTCTCTCTTTTCCTCCTCCTCCGTTGTTGTTGTTGAGAGAGATCTCTCTCTTTTCCTCCTCCTCCGTTGTTGTTGTTGAGAGAGATCTCTCTCTTTCCTCCTCCTCCGTTGTTGTTGTTGAGAGAGATCTCTCTCTTTCCTCCTCCTCCGTTGTGTTGTTGAGAGAGATCTCTCTCTTTTCCTCCTCCTCCGTTGTTGTTGTTGAGAGAGATCTCCTCTTTTTCCTCCTCCGTTGTTGTTGTTGAGAGAGATCTCTCTCTTTTTCCTCCTCCTCCGTTGTTGTGTGAGAGAGATCTCTCTCTTTTCCTCCTCCTCCGTTGTTGTTGTTGAGAGAGATCTCTCTCTTTCCTCCCCTCCGTTGTTGTTGTTGAGAGAGATCTCTCTCTTTTCCTCCTCCTCCGTTGTTGTTGTTGAGAGAGATCTCTCTCTTTCCTCCTCCTCCGTTGTTGTTGTTGAGAGAGATCTCTCTCTTTTCCTCCTCCTCCTCCGTTGTTGTTGTTGAGAGAGATCTCTCTCTTTTCCTCCTCCTCCGTTGTTGTTGTTGAGAGAGATCTCTCTCTTTTCCTCCTCCTCCGTTGTTGTTGTTGAGAGAGATCTCTCTCTTTTCTCCTCCTCCGTTGTTGTTGTTGAGAGAGATCTCTCTCTTTCCTCCTCCTCCGTTGTTGTTGTTGAGAGAGATCTCTCTCTTTTCCTCCTCCTCCGTTTTTGTGTTGAGAGAGATCTCTCTCTTTTCCTCCTCCTCCGTTGTTGTTGTTGAGAGAGATCTCTCTCTTTTCCTCCTCCTCCGTTGTTGTTGTTGAGAGAGATCTCTCTCTTTCCTCCTCCTCCTGTTGTTGTTGAGAGAGATCTCTCTCTTTTCCTCCTCCTCCGTTGTTGTTGTTGAGAGAGATCTCTCTTTTTCCTCCTCCTCCGTTGTTGTTGTGAGAGAGATCTCTCTTTTCCTCCTCCTCCGTTGTTGTTGTTGAGAGAGATCCTCTCTTTTCCTCCTCCTCCGTTGTTGTTGTTGAGAGAGATCTCTCTCTTTCCTCCTCCTCCGTTGTGTTGTTGAGAGAGATCTCTCTCTTTTCCTCCTCCTCCGTTGTTGTTGGAGAGAGATCTCTCTCTTTTCTCCTCCTCCGTGTTGTTGTTGAGAGAGATCTCTCTCTTTCCTCTCCTCCGTTGTGTTGTTGAGAGAGATCTCTCTCTTTCCTCCTCCTCCGTTGTTGTTGTTGTTGAGAGAGATCTCTCTCTTTTCCCTCCTCCGTTGTTGTTGTTGAGAGAGATCTCTCTCTTTTCCTCCTCCTCCGTTGTTGTTGTTGAGAGAGATCTCTCTCTTTTCCTCCTCCTCCGTTGTTGTTGTTGAGAGAGATCTCTCTCTTTTCCTCCTCCTCCGTTGTTGTTGTTGAGAGAGATCTCTCTTTTCCTCCTCCTCCGTTGTTGTTTTGAGAGAGATCTCTCTCTTTTTCCTCCTCCGTTGTTGTTGTTGAGAGAGATCTCTCTCTTTTCTCCTCCTCCGTTGTTGTTGTTGAGAGAGATCTCTCTCTTTTCCTCCTCCTCCGTTGTTGTTGTTGAGAGAGATCTCTCTCTTTTCCTCCTCCTCCGTTGTTGTTGTTGAGAGAGATCTCTCTCTTTTCCTCCTCCTCCGTTGTTGTTGTTGAGAGAGAGATCTCTTCTTTTCCTCCTCCTCCGTTGTTGTTGTGAGAGAGATCTCTCTCTTTTCCTCCTCCTCCGTTGTTGTTGTTGAGAGAGATCTCTCTTTTTCCTCCTCCTCCGTTGTTGTTGTTGAGAGAGATCTCTCTCTTTCCTCCTCCTCCGTTGTTGTTGTTGAGAGAGATCTCTCTCTTTTCCTCCTCCTCCGTTGTTGTTGTTGAGAGAGATCTCTCTCTTTTCCTCCTCCTCCGTTGTTGTTGTGAGAGAGATCTCTTCTTTCCTCCTCCTCCGTTGTTGTTGTTGAGAGAGATCTCTCTTTCCTCCTCCTCCGTTGTTGTTGTTGAGAGAGATCTCTCTCTTTTCCTCCTCCTCCTTGTGTTGTGTTTTGTTGAGAGAGATCTCTCTCTTTTCCTCCTCCTCCGTTGTTGTTGTTGAGAGAGATCCTCTCTTTTCCTCCTCCTCCG